>JH152784.1:26238-47550 GCA_000226015.1 Mnemiopsis leidyi | reverse complement strand
TTTCAAAAAAATACGTGGAAAAGGGCTTCGATTAGAGCAACAAAAAGAGTATGGTCAAAACTGGAGTTGGGAGACAGTGCAGCAAACAAATGAAGCAGTCACGCACAAAGTGCACGCATATTTTAACGACCACCTGGTTAGGTGAACAAGACTAGCTACGTTGACAAACTTATATATGTCTACCGTTCTCGCCAGAGAGCGCCAAAGATGCAATGCAATTCACGCGCGAGTCGGGTAATACCTCGACAATAGCTACGTTTCAATTCTGATAAAACAGTTCGCGCCATTTCTATTTTCTGCAGTCGTTATTTATTGTTGTCTCACGCTTCACCTAACCAGGTGCGAAAGGGCCCTGGTTAGAGCAATCTCACGTCGCGTTGTTAGTTTTGCATGTTGACCCATTTCAATCACAAATCTAAAAAATTCATTGCATATGCTTCATCAGAGGTCTAGTCCAAGTTTTGTATCTTACATCGATTATTATAGTATTTTCCAAATGGGTATATTGCAATTGATATCTTATTTCAATTGAGATGTGCTTCAGTTATAACCAGGTCTAGTTGTAGATTTTAGTTGCGATTTACTGTTGTAATATAGATTGTCTCTATGACGATTTTCACTTCCCCAACTGAGCATCGATCACATAAAATGTCTTGCTTCATTCGACATTGGTTATATTTCAATGCAAAATCTTGAATGCATCGTGCAACATCTTCTATTCGTATCGTTAATTGTTTAATGCAGTATTTGATAACTTATTAGTTACTGGTTCACTTTCAAAATGAAATATTAAGACGGGTTTGTGTTTATAGTTGTAACAATTCTTTGTTTACTTCTCGATGGATGAATGGTGAATCAATGCAAACAGATTGATTTGACTTCAGTTAACAGTTCACCATGCTTCTGCCTCCTTTGACTCGGTTTCAGTTTCAAGTTCAAGTTTATAGTTATTTACAACTATGGACTTGGATCTACATGTAGCTAATTGATTAAATCCTAAATTGCTTTCTCAGTTTTAATATTCGTGTTGCATTTTTATGTCGATGCTTATTTCAGAGTTATACAGAATACATTTTATTAAACTAAACGATTTTGCCCTTGACAAACGATTTTTCTGGGCTGTATTCAGATCTCAGCTGAAATTGATGTATCCTACCATTAAAATGACACTTTGTTAAAATACCATTCAAAGAATACTTACTTTTGATAAAAATTGATAACTATGTGTGCAGAGCTATTGTAAAATGAATCATTGGAAATCTGAGAGCAGCTTACAGAATATTCACAAAATGGGCAGAATCTCCTTTTCTTTCACTCTGCTTCATTTCTATAGTGACATTAAATGAGATAATATGGCAAACCTGGACCTACTGCATAATTTTTTACGTTTAAAAGATTCCAAAGGTTTTGCTGCAAAATTTCTTAAGAAACAATTTATACTATTATATTCTATACTTTTTGATTTTGTATCTATCTTTGCCTCTATGTCCTTTGTATGCAGTTCATTTTTTACCTTCAAATGCATTTTATCTGCAAGTTTCTGATTAAGGTTGTCTAGAGTAAATTTGGTTTTACATTAATTCAATATTTATTGATTTTGTAAATTTATGACACATGACATACTAAATAAACTGGCAGACATATTTCACTAATAGTAAAATAACCATTTTACTTACCTTTTTGGACAGGCGGTTGGCTTACATTGATTTTAAGATGATCTTTTCTCAAACTTTCTTATTACTCCCCCTAAAGATATTTAAGTTATTTTGGAATGTTTATTAATCATCAATAATTACATTGAATTTTCTAAATTTTTAATTACCAAATTTTGATTTCCTCAGAATGAAAATGACTGATGTCGATCGACTCAATGAAAGCTTCGGAAATGGAATCTATGTGAAGGTTTCCTACAAAGATGAAATAAGAAAGTTCAAAATATTGGATCATGAAAAACCTTATGATGACATTTTGAATGTGCTTTCTCGCCAGTACGATTTTGATAGCTACACAAATGGAAATGTGCGGTTGAGTTATATTGATGATGATGATGATGAAATAACGGTAAATAATTCTTTACCCTCTTACTTTGGTATGATTAACATTTTATGCCTACATACTAAAATATTAGGTATGTTCTCTTTGGAGTTTGTAAACCTCGTTTCTGCTTTTCATTCACTGTATTTGTGTCCGTTTAAACAAAGCAATGTTTACAGGTCAGCTCTAACAGGGAAGTGGTTGATGCACTAAACAGCCTAAGCAAGAATGGTTGCTGTATAAAATTAAAGATTAAAGAAGTGACTGATGAAAGTGGGTCTGATAGTGGAGAACAGCAGTCAGAAAACATACAGGATTCTTCCAGTCAGGTATAGACCACAATTTTACTTGTGTCAATATTAGACAATCTTTCGTATCATTTCTTTTTTATGGCCCAACATTTAAACTAAGTCAATTTATCTTCAGCCATCAGAGACAGCTGTAAAGATGGAAGTGACCGAGAGCTCAGATCTTCAGAAAGAAATTGACAACGTGATTGCAGGTAATTATGGTTACACTTTTCATTTTCTTCTTCAAGGGCTATTGTAACACATACCTTGCATGCTTAGATCTAGGAAGAAAAACGACAATTCCACCGAATTCTTGAATGTCTAATGCCATTCATGTAAGGGTAATTACACTATCTATTGTAAATAGATCACATCTGTCAAGCTATTGCTCGTCTTTTCCTGTTCAACTGGTGAAAGGGGCCTATCCGGTTCTAAATCAGAGGCAGATTTGCTATAATGTATCGGATGGATCCCCTTAATTGTCACCTATATAATCTGAAATCCATTGTTCTTTTCTCCGAGATTTTCCTGCCATTTTCTTCCTCTCTCTCAGCTTTGTTTACGCCACACTGCTGGGCCACAATGGCAGTGTAAAAATGGCCGGGGACGATGGAAAACTTATGATCTCTAGTTAAATTATCGAAGTGAAATTGTGAAAATACGTTTCGCATAATAAGCAGAATTTGATAACTGTATTATAGATACCACCTGGCAGGTTGAAAAGAATTAGGTGCGATCCTGCCATTGCTGAACCTATTGTATTGAAATACAATTATCGATTATTTCAGGTGCCATCTGGTTTTTTTGATTAAACACTGTTGGAAAAGTCTTGTAATCCGGTAGATTTCAAATGAAATTAATTACCTCTACTACGACAATGCAGGCGCTCCGTATCTGCTGCTGTTCAACCATCACACCTGTTTTTCCGAAACACTGATTAGAACTAACTCGGTTTTCTTGATCATGAGCATCCTTGTATGTTGAACTTCCAGATTATTTCCTCTTCAAAGATGACCTCCATATCACAAAAAAATTGGATAAATTTAGCTATGGCATTGCCGTATGATCAAGTCTGTTAAATGTGGACGTACTGAACCCATCAGCAGCTCATCAGACATCCGGTCGCCGTGTTACCCTACTTTTCATTAGGGACACAGCTGAATGGTAATAATATTTGCCGCGAAATAATCCCCCGTAATTCAAGTAATGTAAATAGCTGGCACAGTTAGTTCGCCAAATAAGATGAATAATTTAATAAACCACCGAATTTACGGTCAAATCTGTTCTTGACGCTGCGCCTTAAATTTAAAAATTAACTCCCATCTTCCTCCCCGAGTTCGTAGCTGGCCAGGACACTCGTGGTGTTAATGTGCCCCCTAGAAAAGGAGCACGTTCTCGAATCTTCCCATCCCACTGTTTCAATTATGTCGGAGCGTCAGAGCTTTGATAAAATTCTAAGAAAGGCACCCTGCGCATTATTATATATTTTTTTGATTCTAACCTAAGGTCTGAAACAAAAGGATATATTTGGCTGTTGGTGTATGTCAGAGATGGTGCAAATTGAAGGTTCGTCCGCTGAGCACGAATATGATCTTGATTTGGCTTCGCAACTAAGTTAGAAAACAAAGAAACGAAAAAATTTGCCAAAAACGACACATTTGATCTCTTCGGACATAAAACTACATTATACTGACTCTGACCAGGAGACACACAATGTGGCCACGTCAGTACTTTCTAGAAATTCCCAAAAATGTCCCCAAAACGCAGCCCAGCCGTCTAACTCCACCCTCTCGCTCTATAGTTTCGTAAAGTTGAGCTCTTACATTTGCTGCGATCTTTCCGGGAGGTCTCCCATCACTCCTTTCTTTCTCTGATCTTCAAATCTCAATTGATACTTACCTGTAGAAAATCCATTAAGGTTCCATGTTTAACACAAACGCGTTGAAGTGCGGGGTTTTAAAGCTCCGCAATACGATTTGACCTGCCTCAGAAAGACCTCTCATCAACCACTCACGCTCTCCACGTCTCCCGAATATCTGTTCTCATGATTTAATATCAAATCAAGAAAACTTTGCAACAGTCTCGTGAATACGTTCTGCGTCACGTGACTTTGAAACGAGACACGTGATTTGGGAGCTTTGTTGTGATTGGTTTGAGCAGGACACGTTATAAGCGCGGCTTCACACATTGGCTGGGAGTTTCGGAGCTTAATAGAATACCCCCTACCGACTTTGAATTATCTTTAATTAATTATATTGTGTAACAAATTGTTTAGTTCTCAAAATGTCACAATATCACGACTCATGTTGTATGCAGGAGTGGTTTTATCATCAGTTGTCTCGAATGTTCTCGGGAGAAACTGTGGCGGCGGTGGCGGCGCTCCATTGGCGGATTTAATGGATATATTTAGGTAAACTTGTCACTTATAAAAGTTTAAATGAAGTACTTCATCATAGTAACTCTGTAAGTATGCTACTTATTGAGGCTCAACAAAACAGATTGAAATATTTACTATTCCAATTCCACCTCGAATGATGTGTTGGTGCATGTCAAAAACCGGGGGTGTCCTCGTTCTTTGTCGGCAAATCAGAGAACGAGTTTTTGTCACGTGATGATGATCGACCAATCAGGTGGCAGAGTCGATGCCATCTGCAGGAGTAACTAAGTCCATCAGATTTGATCTGATTTCAAAGTCGGACCCATCTAGGTTTTAGAGCTCAAAATTAGGGTCAGTTAGTGGCAAGATAATGGATATTTTGAAACAGAAGAATTAATGGCCAGACCCTCTCAGAAAATCGGGCACTAAATATTTTATAACTTTTATTAAATTAATGGTCCTGAGGTTGTCAAACAAGCTATAAAGTTCTTGATAATCGGCCCTATAAAAGTCTACCTAATTGACGAAACATTGTCTGAAATGTGGACATCGGCTCCGGGGTTATGTCGAGATTCGGTTACGAAGAAATACCGTCCGGCTATCCAAATATTATATACCTATACTTCAGAATGAACGTTATAAAGAAAACTTCCCGAATTCCTTTCCTCTGAATGATCCAAATAGTAGGAAACACGTTTCTAGTGAACATGCCGGCAATTTTCCACCGTACTACCTGTTCAATTTTGATAAGACTGGGATCTTGCCAGGTGCAACTGTGGAATTTAACACAAGATCTGAACAAGTTTTTTTGGTCCTGCCAGTAACAGTTAATAAGTCTTGCTGCTGACCAATGGGAACTTGAGTAGCTCATCACGTGATAAACAACTTGTTCTGTGTAAAGTTAAGTCGAACGTACTCAAGTCGATTTGAATTCCTTATTGGATTACGATTGGGACTATAGTTGTGGTAAGCCGAACGGCTACAACTCAAAAGAAACTGCTTTGCTAATTAAATACCAGCAGATGGAATGCGAATACCGCAAGGTTCTACTGAATGGAATATCTCGGGTCTTGTGCGGCGCAACTCTGGTTCTGAGTACAGCAACTCGCCTGACCCGGTCTCCTTCCGACTCTTTTCACCTTGAAGATAGAACTCCGAGATTGTTGATCAGTCAATTTATCAGCCTGTCCGATTATCTCTCCCACCCTATAGCAGCCCTAATTCATGTTACATCATCTGAAAGCGCCCTCAATTACAGATCCAAAGGAGGATTAGGGTGGGCAGGGTGACAGGCACCAGACGTGAAGACACCCAGAGTGTCCTTCCCAGGCGCTCCTGCTACTTAATTCCATAATTTAGACAAATTAATGGGCGATTAAGTGAGCGCGGCCCGAGGAAACTGTAAAATACAATATTGAAATAGGGGCATTATATGCGGAGGCTCTAGGCTGACAGTTTGGGTTTGCTGTGTATGTCGCTTCCGGAAGTCCGTTATAATCTAAATAAGCGATCTTTGAAAAGACGGCCCCCGAATGCGAGCTGTGGGAGATTTTCCCATAATGAGCTGGGAAATTATTTCTAAATCGGCGGGTGCCCGTGATCAATTCATTAAGCCAGGGCACCTCAGAGACCAAGTCTGTCTGATTTTTGGCCGTAGAAAAGACTCAGGGGGATTTACCCATTTCAGGGATAGACAGTAGTCAAGTTTACTTGGCTAATCTTCAGCGCTCTGATTATGAGATTTTATTGCGTATAGCTGTGGAGTAAACAGGTTGAGGAGGGCTTGGTCTGTGTGGACGGCCAAGTGAAATCTACCTCCTCATCCTCCTTAGATCATCAGTATTTCAGTTGTAAAAGGTTTTAGAAAATATTGAATCCGTTCTGCTCTTCTTAAACCTCAATCTGATGTTGCGATTGGTTGGCAGCCGGACGAGAAGTCCAATAATTTGAGCGATAGATTGCCATAATCACAAATAGTTCTACCATTAAACGGCAAAATACGTTCTGTATGCGCAAAGCGGCCGTGTACCGTCAGTTATTGCTTTTATTACGCGTCATTTCACGCGTAACCATCCCGGACGAATATTTCAATAATTATATCTTCTAAATTTACTCGATATATTATTCCATCGATTTGTGAGCCTGTAAGTTTGGACCAAATACATCTGAGCATCTGGAGGGAGCCATCGCGGTTATTGGCCAGTGAATATTTCATCGAAATATCTGCCGATGTTAATCAGGGGTTGACCTCTAAATCGACATCTATAAACATAATATCTAACCCAGTTCGGGAAACCAAACCGATTTCGATCAATTACAGTCATCCATGATTGTAGCAAAAAATATATGCTTGGTTTCGATAATTGATAAGTTCCTATTTCTTGATAATTGATTTCCTTAGGAGTTCGAGGTAGCCGGACACTAGGAGAGGAACCAGTGGTGGTTCCTAACATCTTCACGTCCTTCCAGGGCAAAGCAAAGCGGCAGTTTGAGGTTGGTGGAATTGTTCGGGTTATTTCTCAGCGGCAGGTCAGGGTGTTGGTCATAGGGGTTCTAGTTAGATTTCGGGAGGGGTAAGGTTCGAGGTAAGAGGATAACAGCGTAGAGGCCAACACAGCCCTGTTATTCATTGATCTAACAATTAACTGCCACGACTAACTAACACGATTTAATTTTGCTCCTATATTCCCACTTAACTCTCGAATTCCCAATTAACTCCCACATTCCACAGATAGAGGAGGGACTTGTTGTGTGCAGACTTTGTCCAAGCGGCCGGACCATGGCCCCGACCATAGACCTCAATGTAATCAAGTCCCACACTAAATCTGACATCCACATAATGGCCCTTACCTACCATGTAAGTGTTATCATTACTCCATTATAGTTTTAGATGCTTTATTGCCCGCTAGATAGATAGACAAACACACAAACAGACAGAAAAACAAATGAACTGTCAATCAGATAAATGGACTTACAGACAAAGGGTAGAAATTTGCAACTATGACAGTAACTTAACTGATCTCAATGCAAGGTCCTAATTTTCTGACAAACACTTACTTAAAAAATTTACTTTGCACCTTTGTTTGACCAATCTTGATGCACCGATGTCTGATATCTCTCTCCCTCTAATATCATCTTAAGATGAATTTTGTGGTATTTTCCCCTATAGCTCTGATAGCTTTTTTCCATAAATCTCCTCACACGTGAAAAGAGCGTTTGGCCGATCCACTTCCGCAGTTTAATTAAAATTTTGGATCGCAGTGCCGTATACCACGTGCTCCGGACGCTCGAAATTAATTCGAATAGATGGTTATTCTGCCGATCCGTTAACCACAGCCCGGCAAATCGGTCATGAGACCATCTTCCCAGCTCCCCATTGGTCAAACTTTAAATCACATGACCAAATCGGCGATTCTGATTGGATAGAACGGGTTGCCTGATACGCCGGTTGGAGGAGCAATACCAAGGTTGAGAGGGGGAATTGGGCGAGCTAGATATGCAGATTATACCGCTGAACATAATTAATCAACTTTAAGGCAGACCACGTCCTCCGCTGGATGGATCCTCAATTTTGGTTGATTTTCGTTCCACCGTGAATATAATTTGATATACACTTGCTCGCGCAGGAGATTAATTATTTCTAAACGCTGTGCTGATCCGGCCGAACTTGTGTTAGATATGTATCACAAATCTCATGTTTCTCATTCAGCATTAGATATCTCCTCTCATACTTAGATATGTATCATTCAGGAGTAGATATATCATTTTTTATCTGAAATAAACGAAAGTAAGGCTCATGATCAGCTTAATAAAACAAAAGTAATAATTATCGGCATGTTTGCATGTCCGACAATGGCCCCTCATTTGGTTTTATCCAGCAGCGGACAAGGGGGCAATTACGGGTTTCAAACCACGATAACGACTCCCGTTTCCTACAAAGTTTCATTTCAAAACGATCAGACCAATTCTTTGGTAATTCAGAACAGGCTAAACTCCCTTGTAGCTTGTTTCTTAATCCGGTTTACCGCGTATTGTTTACCGATTATGGCTTGCCCATAATTAATCGTCCATCATGCCGATTATCCCCCGCCAAATTCGGGCCTCGTATTGTACTCTATTGGTTGGCCTCAACATTATAAAATTATCCTAGCCTTTATTTCAGACGGTTAAAGATTGCATTTAAACCGCAGATAGCCTCTCGCACGTCGCGGTGATATGCTGACGTCATCATGCCCTGGGCCACGAATTTCACCTCAGTGTGGTGGATTAACACTTCAGCAATAACCAGATATAATAAAAACCAGTGAAAAGCAAGTAAATTGAATTAGAGGTTCACGTTGTGAAAAAGAGATACTATTTCTTAGGACTGTCCCTAAAACGTGGTAGATAGCCCCAGGCTTCTTCTCGCACGACTACTGGTTATTCAATTAGAACTTTGACAATGGAACATCGGAGCCAAATGTGAAACTTCTGGCATTGAAAGTGAAAATAAATCAGAGTCCATCACCTTAAGACCTTAATTCCGATAGGTCCAACATATCAAACTTTCTGAGTCATGTTTGGTTGGCGGGGGATGAATGTGGCTCACAGAGTTCAATCACGCTGACCAATATCAGTCTTCACCTTCGTATCAGTTGAAGCTTTACCCCAACAAACAAACATCGACACCATCCTCTAACCTGATTGGAATCCGTGAAGTTGTCCTCCCTAATCAAGAATATTTTAAGGCTTCAACTCCTGATTTCATGAAAGCAAAGTGCCGTTCCAATGTGAGCTCTCACCAAAAAACCATACAGATTTTCCAATAATCCGTTTGCCCGAGAAGAAGAGTTTTTACAATGCGTCTCTACACCATTATCTCTCTTTTTCTTTCTATCTATCTTGTCTACGGTATCTGTATCAAGCTTGGTCAAGTTTTATTACCACGGTGCCGCTTAGTCGCGGGTGGCTGAGAATTCGAATTATGGTCAGGCAAAAATTTACGCGGCAAAATTCTAACCCCATTATTTCTATTATCCACGTTTTAGACAGGTTTTATGAGCGATCCTTCTCAGTGATGAGCAAACAAAGGACAAGTCGTGTGTTCTTGAGAATCACGTGACATTGAGCGAGGGGCGGCCCACCTGGGAACTACAACATCTTGCTTTTCACCAATTTAAAAAATTAAATAATAAACTGCCGACTGCACAAAAATTAATCAAGGTTAATCAAGAGCATTGTTGGTTGACAAAGGATGGGGTAGACTGAAGGGCGCTGTTCTAGTAGGTGCTTGGGGTAACAAATCCGGCTTGTCAGACCAAGTCAGCTTTTTTTCCTTCACCCTGGAACAAGTGCTCCTGGACTAGAAATATCTCCTGCTTTGATACACTGATTATTTTCTTGCAACACTAAATAATTGAGATACAATGAATTTTGTTGTTGCCGTAAAACTGGCAGACCTAGAGACTTACTCGTCATTATCATTCGATTGTTTGGGTGATTGTTTCTTTATCCTTCAATAAGTATAATGAGATTTAATGAGACCCTGCAAACTACTGTGGGACACTACTTTTCTAGAATTCTACGAGAATTGCTGTTGTGGAACCACAGCCGACCATCGAATGATCTTTTGGATTGAGCTAAAAACATTAGCACCGTCAGTCGATTGAGATTTCCGGAGATAAAAGCCGGATGACATTGTTTCCTGATGATAATTTGGCACCATTTTCATCTTCTTAATGGTGGTGTAAATTTGGAATACCAACTTTCAAGTAATTTTTAGCACCATCAACTAGAGGATAATTTTCAGGAGCAAATTTGATTGGTCCAAATTGTAAGAACTGCTTTTAGAGGTCATAATAATCTCATCCACCTTTACCCTCTTTATTAAGGAAATACTTACGCAGTCCAACTCCTTCTATTAAAGGAATCCCCTAGAAAATCAGCGGTTATCGTTTTCTTTCTGGTGATTCTAAGGACCTGCGGTCTGGTCGCAAGGTGGACCTGATTGGACTGGCTTAGTCACATAACTTCAGGTCCTTGTGATTGGGCATGGCTAGGTCACGTGATTTAAGTGTATCACGTGGTTGACTTTCAGCTGAATTATTCATGTTGTTACATTTAGGCAGTATAATGTTTTCCATCTAATAAGCTTCAATTGCATGGTAAAGGCCCGTATTTTACCTGAATTATGAAACCAAATTTGGGATACCATTAACATGAAAATTAAAATCTCAATATAAATTTAAATGATGTGAGGGCCCCGCCTTGTTCCCTAGCTTCAAAACGTGTTCGGTTGGTATGCATGCCCCATGGGTCCCAATCACGAGGACCCTATTTCACTTCATACCAACACTCAAGTGTGTCACACTTTGTAGCGCAAAACTCTACCTCTTCAGTCCAAAACTTATGTGTGGCACACTTTGTAGCGCAGAGGTCTTGCCGTTTTACAGAACCTGGCAACACAGCTCGCGATTAATTTCTTAAATTCTTGTAGCGGATGATCTTACTTTCATACCCATGGTATTTGGATATTTTGAGATAAGATGACTTTAGATGTGACGGCAGTCAGATCTTCTTCTAAAGCTCATGGCAAGTTTCGTAGATAGTAAATCTCCGTAGGGTCATTGGTCTAATTTTCCATTGAACGAATATCGTACATGCGATATTTAAAATATTTAGAGCCAATGACAACTTTGAAATTTTATCTCAAAAGGAGACATTTTGACCAGAATAATTCCATAATGTTAATCAAGAATAAACTATTTCCAACGTAATAGGCTATTGATTATTACTTAATGTCCGAATTTCCTATTCCGATTGGTTAAATTTTTCTGATCAATGACCTTTCAGTTGGTCCGTGCCGGACATGAATTATCGGGATCGATTACCCAACCTGATTATTAGTTCCCGGTACAATCCATATAGAGTCTATCCGAATTTCAAAGAGAAGAATTTATTTAGAAAGGCTTAAGGAAATGTCTTTCCGATTTGGTGGAACACAACAGTTGAGTTTGTGTACCAATTTGGCGGGATTTTGAACGGAGGAAGCATTACCTAATACTCTGCTAATTATAATATTGGCGGTAATCTTGATGATGATAATCTCTCGATTGAGCACTGAGCAGCTACTGTTTCTCTGACGATACGGTTATTCATCCCCATCAAAATCTCCAAATTTCTACAGTTAAAAGTACAAGACATCATGAGTATCTTTCCCGCTGCTTCCCAGCATGATCTGACACTCACATATAATAATTGACGTAGCTATTAGCTCGGACTTCTCTCCCTCTATCCCTCCATCAGTCTCAATTGTCTGAAACGTGTCTGAAACCAGCCACCCTCACTAGACTTCACCTATTCTACATACTCTCCCCTCCTACTATAAACATCTCCAACCAAGAGTGATTGCCGACCGTTAAAGCCTGACCGTACTGCGCAAGTCCCGCTTCTTGGCTTACCATTATTACATCTCCCATCTGCATGAGACAACTTGCTAACTCTAATCGGCTTATTTTGCCCAATCTACGGTTATCAAGCCTGATAACCAAATGCATTTGTGCTGGGGGAAATCGATATTATATCGCTTAGGATAGACCATATCTCCGGGCTTTAGTCCTTTTGATAATCAGTCAGAACTAATTTGAGAAGAGCTTGTCTGACGGTTTATCGAGCTCTTAACCACATCCTCGTGGACACATACGCTCGGCTTATTAACCATGTGCACAAGCAAAAACCTCTCCTAAACGGCCGCTAAGTGCCTGCTCAACTCCGCCCGGAGGTAGAACCAGGAGGGCCGGCTTGTTTGACCTAGACATCTCCCACCGCGTCCTCCTTCACTCCACGTGCTGAGAGCGCGATGAGCTCCCCCATTATTCTACCGAAATCGGACAAGGAGACCTACAGTTTCTCTTAATTATCCGAGATTTATAGGACAAAAGATCTAGACCCGCTGCTGGGTTTAGTCCGCTTTACCCTCTATAATTTCGATCGGAACCAGTAGAGAGGCGGTGGAGTAAGAGTCACGTGATCTACTAGATCATTCTAGGACACCGAGCCGGCGAGATATGAGTTTAACTTCAAATTTTATTTGCTGGAGTAGATCGGCAATACATTACAAATCGATTGGTTGGAGTGGAAGGGTTTTGTAGACGTTTTGGGATTTTTTATCGTTTTCCCATTTAAGATTGGGCATACATTAGTGAATTATGTGATGTAGAGAGGGAGAAAGACTGGGCGGGTACCCGGTACGGATCCACATCTGATATATCTCCCAATATTTAGTTCGGAGCGGAAATGACCGGTTATCAGTCCGATGATACGCGATTCCGAAAAGCGATTGCTGTTGACAATTCTAGTGAAGTGTATTGGTAATCAACTGGAAGGCTTTGTGCCCAGCTCTCTCAACGCAGTGCTGATGATAGGATCTGTAGTAAAGGGAGAACCAGGGCTTTTAAGATCGGGATAAACATTTATCCTCATTGTTTTAAAATTACATATCGAATGCCAATTATCCATCCATAGTTCAGTTCCGTGGGCAGAGGCTAAATTTCTTCTGGAGAGCCGAATCCAAGTCCACGGTCGGGTCCGTCTAAGTTGATTTGGACGGCAGACCGACGCCAGCTTTAATACATAAAATAGCTCGGTCCGCGGCCCGCTATGTAGAAAGAAAACAGTTGTAAAATTTTAAAATTGAATTTTGGTGTCATGAAATTTGCGACGGGTACGACTTAATGTGCACGTACACACTGTAGCATTTTCTAGGATGTTGTGGCTGAGCTTGAAGTGCCAGGACACTAAACCTTGCCATATTCTCACCTCGAATCTGCCGGCGAAATTTACCAGCCGCACACGCCCGGACACCGGACAACACAGTCGATCGGACTGAATATCCGGTCAACAACTCTTATCAACCTCCATTGACCGACCGATTGTAGTGACAAGATCTAGAAACTTCCCTAAGGTGTTAGATACAAACCGTTCTCTCTTAACTCGGAAAGCCCTGAAGTTTTTGCCCGATCTCCCTCTATCTATCTCTCCCTTTCTCTCTCGCTCACCACACATCTAGACTCTAAATTTAATGTAATTAATTTGGCGATGTTACGTGCGAAATGTTTCATGTCATCACAGATAGCGCGACTTTGCTCTAAGAGCCCTCGTAACACCCTCGCAGTGCTACAAAATAATTACCCCCTAAAATTTGAGTACTTTTTGAACTTCAACGCCTAAATTTCCAATATAATTTAACAGCTGCTCGGCGGGGGAACCAGGGAGAGAGGTTGGGAAGGGATTCGAGTTTTAACAAAAAACAGACGGGAATATTTATTGGGGGTGCCGTGGAATTGTCCCTGGCTCTGTTCAAGACGCTGCTACAGGCCATGACATGTGAATTAGTAAATTTTTCTTTGATGAACTTTTAAATCCCCTCCGCTACTGGAACGGGGCGATTACGAAATACATACGTTGAGTTGCTTTGTCATTAAAATGCAATTTGAAGCCACTGCAATGGTAGCTGACGAGAGGAGAATTTAAATTATCCCTGAGTAAAATATGTCAACTAAAATACATATCGCGATAGGATGCATGCTATCGGAATTTATCCGGAAGAGAAATGCAAATAACGGCGATCTCCGAACCTGCCCTGTGTGAGGAATTAACAAGGCGTTGTTAAACTACTTGAGTTTCGGAGAAAGGAACTTTGCCCTGGAGGAACTCATCGGAAGGTGTCTGCTGCGTTGACGTTTCCTCTAAATCTCCACCTTGACTTATAGTGGTTTAGGATATAAAAATCCTAAAGTTTGAACACCGTATCACATGCTGCAGGAGCTGTGGGTCCATTTAAATCAGTGCCCTCTCCCTCCTCCCTCCTTCTTTCAATAAGTCAAGCTGCCGACATTCACGCGGATAGTTATTATACGCTACCTTCCCTTCTTTGATATGCCTCACGTTAATTATCCGAAATTTGTCGTGGTCAAAGTTTTGCGCTGTCAAATATTTAATAATAGCGTGAGATCCTCGTCAATAATTCTAGTATTATCGCGCATTATTGATGACTTACGGGCAAAGCGATAAAGATTCTAAGAAAGACAGTGTAGTGACCGACGTCAGAGCTTAACAGAAAAGTTGCAAAGGTTTCAGAATTTTGTGAAAATTTTTGACATCTAAAGTTAAGATTAAGGTTAAAGATGATTGGTGCGTCGTTTTAAATATCGCTTCAAGAAAAACCAGGATTATCTTTATGTTCAATCAACTAGAGTGGAGCCTTGTTTATGAAGTCATAGGATCGGTGAAGTATATGATTTGTTGATTTTAAGGTTGAAAATTTTTGCTTTCAGACTAGCTACATTACCTTTGATATCTTACACACGACCAATCTTATTGCAAGAGTTCATCAAAATGATATTGTGCCACATAATAAATACTGGAAATCATATCTTGATCAAGCTGTCAAATTTCGCGGTGTGTGGTACTGGAAATGATTGATTGAATGAAAGCGTGACGGATTATCCTATAACGTTCTTCTTGGGCCACTGATTGACGCTGCGCGCATCTCAAAGTCAATCTAACCACGTGTTACTATGGCAACTTGACCACGTGCGACAATGTCAGCTCGACCGCACGTGCACCAATCCGGAGGTGCGATCTCTCCGCTTAAATTTCAACGGTAATTTGGGGAGTCGAGATCATGCAGGCACCGAAACGTTACAATTACTGATAGAAATCAGCATAATGCAGCTGGATATATCTGATTACTTGATGGAGTGTCAGTAGTGGGAAGACCAACAGCTCTCGTCGTGCTACTCAAACACAGGCACTCGACCTACAAGCAGACGGACAAACAGACAAACGAAAATTATCGACATTAACTTTGACCGGTCATTGTAACTTCACATTGTTTTTTCGACGCACTACCAACTGACATGGCCTTAAATTTTGAAACTGTGATTAATCCGGAATAAAATTTAAAAAGGTTGTATGTATGATTATATACATTGGCTAACATGATTTAACTTTACTAACATTCAACACTGCAAGTTTCGGAACTTATAAATTTTTCGAATACTTATAATTAATTCGTCGGTGAACAAGTTATTGACTATGTCTCAAGCATACAACCCGCAGACTAAATTATCGCATCCCAAGAAAATAACACTTATTTACCAACCGCACTACACTCCTACTCGCGGAGTATAAATTGTCACATCCCTAAAAACCTCCCTCCACCCACAGGTTTTGGGAGAGTGGCCTGCCCTGCCTGCTCTACCTCAGTTCAAACAAACGAACAAGGGAGACCTGAGGCCCTGGAGAAATCTGGACAACACAGCCGCCCAACTTCTGGCAGCCAAATACAGCCAGCACAAACCCGTTGGACAAAGGTGAGCTGATTTTTTTGTTTTTTGACTTGTATTAGTTTCTTCATTTTGTTTCTGTGGTCAGTGCGTTGGTATGTTTGTATAACATGTATTTTTCTTTGTAAGTATCATTGGGCTAGAGCAGCGTTAAAGACATTGTTACAAGGACTGACGAACTGCACAAATATTACCTATCCAGGGCCATATTATCATGAATATGAAGTAGCTCGATGATCCTTTTTTGTCGACGTCAAGAGATTTAACTTTTTATGGAGTTAAATTTTGTACAATACTCTCTGTGCGCCCTTACAATTCAAATATATTTAGGATATTCATTATCCTTAAATAAATTGCTGAACACAACTCTAACTTTGTACCCCATACACTGCAAAATGCAGAATTACATAATGGTTGCAAAAATTTTAATGAATTTACTTTGAAGTAGAAAGATCTTGCGTGAGCTTTGATTAATTTTGGTCCATATGTTACTTGTCCATTGTCTTTTAGAACCAGGTTGCTGCGTATTAAATATGCAGTTCTGGCGATTTCTTCGCACGGCTATTAGTCCGCTTATCAGCCTCAATAGTGCTCTGATCAAACCATCTGATCCGACTAAATTATCTGAAAGGTTTTCCAAAAAGTTTTCCATTTCACCCAGCACAACAAATGCTGCCCGATGCCAATCAATAATCTCTAATTAGCACCGTAACAAGGTTTTCCTAAAGCTTCGTCCCAAATTTGACAAGGTTAAATTTCGTGGGCTCTTATTAATTGCCTTTTTTCCAGAAATTGATTGGAGGCGCGTGCCTGTTTTTCCACTATAACCCGCGTTTTCCTAGTCAAGCTCGTCCTGTTATTTACCAATTGAATTATGATGGCTAGGAAAAATAAAGGAAAAAATAAGCTTTTTTAATTGGTCGGTGAAGAGCCCTATATATAATACTGCACTAAACGTGTAACTGATTGAATTATCAATAGTTTTGCAGCGGTTATTACTTTGCGAGCTGCCTGAAAATCTTGTAGATTAATATTTCGCCTGTTTTATGGACTCAGGATGCGAGGGGCTCCTAATCGCATTAACTGATTAAGGTGGGTTTCACCAATAAACACATTTCCACGGTGGAGATACACGCGGTCCTGCCTGGCTAACCGAACATTTCAAACTGTTTTAACTATCTCCTATCAATATAAATGCTGAGACTGGTCTCAAAATAATTTATGGATTGGTCTCAAGAATTGGGTTTTAGTATTAATGGATATTAAGACATGGGTTACAGAGCTGATAGTGCTAGAGCTAATAGTGATAGAGGTGACAGGGAGCTTACTATTTGGAGGGCGGAAGTTTAAGTCATGTGACTAAGGGCGACTGCCAGTCTACCGTACTCAAGGGTGTGGTGTGCAAACTCTTTCTTTTTAGGATAATAGGTGTGATATTTCCCTCTATTTGGCTTTTTCACTGTAATTCAGCTAATTTGAGGCGGTTGGTAAAGAGATTGCTAGCTTTAAGATCGTGGAGGGAACGTCTATCTCCACTGTTATTTAGTTCAATCTAGAAGGATGGTTAGAAAAGTACAACTGATTGAAGTCATCATTAAAATATCTAGCTTTCACAAAATTACTAAATTTGAAGAGTTTCATCCCTCAAACGAACATGTTTAGAGCTAGAAGCTGAACGCAAGGAACAAGCTTCCACCCTATTTTTTAAACCTGGCACCATCACGCTGCCTCAACGTGAACCGTTAATCGCACCTGCATCAACAAACCCTATATTGTTGAAATTCGGTTCGTCAGCATACCCCTAGAATTTTCCCGCAATTGTAGATTTGTTGAAATATCCAAGAATCTGCATGAGTTTGTGAACCGCACTTGTAGCCACGGCCCAGAGTAGGTGTTAATGGACCATGGAAAACTTAAAAGGGATAAAATTTTGACCAATGGGAGCGCTGCTTGTCTACCCACTGTGAAATAATGGTCAATATGCTATCACCGATAGATTTAGCGGAGATAGATTAAGATAGCAGAGATTACAGTTTAGTTTAATTATCAGCCTCGGCCCGGAAATAGCACCCAAGTTAAAGGTCGAGATTTGATGATAACTAGCGGTAAATCTCGGCTCGTGGCTCGTAATCATTGGTTATTTTAGCCATATATCTTGGGGTTATAGGTAGAAATGTTTACCAATGCCAGGCACGTTCCGTCTTGCACAAGTCGGGAAATTAAACTTCCCAACCAATCCGGCTTAATGTTAGGTTTAATATGATATTTAAAGGGGTTAGTTGTTTATCATTAAAGTTGTTGATACATTTTGTTATCAACACACAACCTGCCCGGCAAGGTGGGATATCGGTTCAAACTTTAAAAACGCACAGAAATCTCTGTAAATTCTTCTGATCTAAATTTAAACGCCGACATCAGAAAGTGTTTTGATTGTAAATTAGTTCTGTATATAATACTGTTTATATATTACCGATAAAAAACACAGCATCGCGTGAGCGAACTTCCGACGACGCTAATTCTAGTTTGTAACAAATTTGCCCGGCCAATCGGTTTTCGAAATTAAAGAACTCCTTGCAATCTCCCTAAACGGGTACCTAATGCGATTAAAGATAAACAGTGTCTGTTGCAGGCTGATATTAATTGCTATTTTTTCTTAATTTAAATTTCCTCCTTCCAAAGATTTAATAACGACAGATGTTGGTCCGGACGTTTCCCTGGCCGGCTGGCCGTACTGATATCGGCTGAATATTGTACCCAGCTGCTTGGCTTCATCGGCTTCCGGTACAAGATAGTGTCTTGTAATCCGGGATAATCCGGTGATAGCGCTTCTTTTTGGGGATACTTGGAAAAACTTGGTCATATTAGACATTAAGACATAGTTTTACTGTCCATCTTAAAGAAAGTTAGGTGTACTTCGATATTTAGATTTAATTTCAGAGCTGCAGGTATATTAGGACATGTCACTTAACTTCGTGTACGATCCTTAATCCTTCCCGCGATCTAAAAATAATCTTGGGAGTTTATTTTTGAGCAACCTTTCAATCTCATCACATCAAAGTGATCCTGAATATTTTTAGCAACCTGGCATTTCCGAACTTGACCTCTCGATGACCTTTGAGAACCGTACGTTTGTTTGAACCAGTTTGCACCAACCCTGCCGCTGGTTCGACAATATCACACATTAAACGTGTTAATACTTAATTTCAATCATCCCACCTCTCTCGATGACACCAACAAAAAATTGACGCCGCCCAGTCTCCGTAAATCGTTAATTATTGTTTTGAGCTGCATAAAACAGGGGGAAGGTCCATGGAAACCCACTGTCAACATCCTCTGCTTATCTTTCCATTGCACTTCCTCTCTGCAGCTAAATATTTGAAGTTAATTATCTGTATTATGTGTCGTGTATGGGTAGATAGATAGATGGAGAGAGAGAGAGAGAATGATAGAGACTGGTAGTCGGTAAATGGCGTTATCTGAGTCGTTACAAAATAAAGGGATTCCCCCTTGCCTCCCGAACAATATTTAATGTTATGCAAGTTTGTACATGTTTTAATTTACAATCCAAATCACCCTAGCCGTACAACGTCTGTCGGAGAATCTATAAAAGTGGACAAATCCCAGGTAGCTGGCTATCTGATGGAGTTGCGGTTAAATGGCACGAAGTGGGAGAGAGTGCATTAACAGCTGGATGTCCGGGACCTTACCCAACTTATATAATAGTGTGGTGTCCTGTTTTAAAAAACGGAATCTCGCTGTTCAAATCTGTCGTCGCATTCGCACTATTTTCAAACGGCCGATGAACTGCTCTGAATTATTGTTCGTGCACATCACCGAAATTTTCGTGCAATAATTTTCAACACTTGGCGTGGATTTCATTGGCCCGCAGCACCGAAAGCAGGAATATTTCCTTAGTTGTCCTCTATATCTCGCCTCCATCGATGAAGAATGGGAAGGATTTTATTGATTGCGTGTTCACTAGTAGGAAAGCCCTCATTTATTCTCGAAAAATGATGTTCGGCGTTCACTTCGTGACAGTGCATGTCAATATTATTACTAATTAAACATTATTGACATATTGCGTTAATAGAGCACAACGGAGCATGACCCCATTGTGCCGTCGGGGGCAGTGGTTTATTAATAATTTCGTGACAATCTACAACCTTACGAAGTATACCCCAGACAATCGATTTGACGTGAGCTGTTAATCAGCACTCCATTGGAGAAATAAGACGGAGCAAAACCGCTCCGTTTAACTCGGAAAAAAGTGATTGACGCGTGCCCAGGTTTAGTTGCTCATTTTGTCATGGTTTGATATGGGGGTTTATTGGGACAGTTAAAATGAGGGTAGGTATCTAGTCGTGACGTCACGTGGCCATGACGTCACGTGGATTCTGTGTTTTTGTACAGATTATAGTTAGTAAAACACGTGATGTGGGTTGCTTATTGCCGGATAATCCCGGCTTTATGTTGATGTAATGTGCGTGCTCTAAGCATGGCTTCAAATTAAATCATTTAAGGCGTTGATTTTTTAGCCCGTTATGAAAATTAGCATTTGACAAGTGATCGTTATCGTCAAAATAGAAAAGTTGTCTGTTTTTAAGGTTAGCTAAGTAGGATCGCTTGAGTGGAATATTAGATATTAGATTTTGAAGTAGCCATCGGCATGTTACAATAAAAGAATAAATACCTAAATGGATCAAGTAAAATCATGAATCCATTTAATCTGAAATTTAATAGAAGGGGTAGCTATCTATTTTGCTTGCTGGCGATGCCACCATGATATAGAAATGATCATGTCTTAACCTTACTAAACTTGTCTACTTTTAAAACATTAGACAAAAAAATCGCTCCTATTGCATTTAGAATACCCCACTTATTGACAATAAAATGCCGTATATCAAGTTCCATTTGGTTTGGCATTATCGACATAACTGTAAGGATTCTGAATTCAGTCCATTTTCTGGTTTTTGTCTGAAATTTCTGTCTGGAATCTACAGCTGTTAACTGCAAAACAGTCAATTTTCTTTGAGATTTGTCTAAAGACGACTTGATTTTGGCATTGGTTATACTTGAATGTAACACGCGAGTAGTGTACTGACAAAACTGACAACATTGACGCATTACCCAGTGGACTATATTTTTGCTGCGCGCGGTCTTGAGTTGAGCCGCGCGCACGTGGTTTTCTTTTTCTTTCATATAACGCTAAAATCGTCCCCCTCTGTTCCTTTTACTTACAGTAGAACTTTTTCAGGCGAAAGAGGACATCCTTCAGCCCAGCTAC
>JH152784.1:15628-26225 GCA_000226015.1 Mnemiopsis leidyi | reverse complement strand
TCCTGATATGCTCCTGGTTCACTAAATTACTGTCCCCAAACTGATACAAAAATCTCGGATACCCTGGGACACATTTGGAGCGAAATGTATCAGACCCCTAACTCCCCTCCAGGGCACCCTAGAAAGCTAAAACTTCGCAGGAACACTCCTAGGACGAATACAAACCGAATTCACGTCATTTTGGACCGATTTGAGCAATTTGAAATTTTCGTTCATTTTTGTTCATTTTGTTCATTCCATGAACCAGGAGCACATCAGGACGTCCAAAGTGGCTCTAACATGTAGAAATCAATCTCACTTACAAACTGCATCCAAAGTCAAGTCTTGTAGTAATGATTTTCACCCTTAAATTTACAGTCCCTACTGTCCCAATTCTGATACATTTTTCGGATTCATCTACTGCTTAAATGTAACACGCGAGTAATGTACTGACAGAACTGACAACATTGACGCATTACCCAGTGGACTATATTTTTGCTGCGCGCGGTCTTGATTTGAGCCGCGCGCACGTGGTTTTCTTTTTTCTTTCATATAACGCTAAAATCGTCTCTCTCTGTTCCTTTTTCTTACAATAGAACTTTTTCAGGCGAAAGAGGACATCCTTCAGCCCAGCTACCACGCTATCCTTGGAATCTTTTGCGAACAGTATCAATTGGAAGAGAGGAGAGAGCGAGAAGATCAATGAGTTTGCCCAAAAACACGGCTTAACATTCTACCAAGTCAAGGTAAACACCTCCCTCCACACCCTTTTTTCTTCCCACTCATCCTTTTGCCCAGTACTAAAACTCGCACAAGTCGGCAATAATCAAATCAAATTATAGCTTACGTTCAAATCTCACGTCCTCCCTTTCTTTTTCTCTCACAAGCCTAGACAAAAGGTCGAAATAATAGACCTCTCCATCCGGGCAATATCTGCTCACTCTCTTTACTTCCCTCTCACCTGTTCTCTTTCCCCGTGTATCGGCATTGGGAACACCTTTTGTTCGGCGTGCCGTACCACCACATCGCATATCACAGATAATTGAATTGCCGGTCAGGCCCGACAAATGCTAGATTCGCAAGTATTAGGCTGATCCAACTGTTTTCTTATACCCAGAAACTCAGTGGAGCGTTGTCCCCATTTGGTGCTAAATTGAAACACTTGAACACCTCTTTTAATTCTTTGTTTGTGAGATGAGAAGAGCTGGTAATAAGGGCACCTTATACATCACTACTTTTTTGTCTGATTTAAAATTGGGCTGTAAGCACTATAATAAAGTTTTTATCAGTACTGCAACATGATGATTCAATGTGTATCCCATGAGATCTGCTGTAAGAGAATGATGACAAGCATTCAGATTGCAACATGTGCATCTTAAAGAGACCCCCTTATTCGCCGATTAGAAAATTTGTACCTTGCACTTTATTGGTCCAGCTAAAAGTATCTAATTAATCGGTTTAAGGTCGACATACCCACGTGAACTTGTTCCAACCAATCACGGGTCAGAAACAAGCTGGTTGTCCAATGACAGGCCACATTTTTTCTGACTAAATAGTCTAAACGTTTTTAAAAGCAGCTCAACTTGAAGCGTTGTTAGCTCTAGGTTACTCTCCAAGCAGATCTTTGATTAATTAATGTATCGATATACGGTTAAATATCAGTGAGTAGGTAGTGAGTTGTAGTAAAGGTGCACGTGATTATTGGTTAGAGAATGCACTAAAATTGGGAGAAAGGCGGACCACATGTGATTAATCTCAGAATTGGTTCAGTGATCGGGACAGCTTTTGCGCAGTTTCGGAGGTCTTGGGCCAGACTGACTCAAGTCTATTATCTGCAAAATTTGTCATTTAATTTAAGAGACCCCCCGTGAATCGATGTTCCCGATTAAACTAAAGGAAAAGCACGTGCACAACTAATTCTATCGTATTGGTCTCCGGACAAACCTTCTCTCTTTCATGGACTATGCAAACCAAAAAAATCCCGCCACCAATCCAACTGAACTAGTGAGAGTTAGAGCTAATCCAGCTTGTTTTTCCAGGTATGGATGAACAATCACAGACCAAGAAAGACCATGTCCCACCAGAACAACACTCAATACAACATCCCTAGTTCTGCTGGCTTCTATAACTCCGCCAACTCCGCCGACCATGCTCGGGAAATTAACAAGGTTTGTAGAGTTTATAACATGGAAAAACCTTTTACTGGGTAACTGAAGAGTTGTTACTTGTATGCCGGATGAATTAGACAGATCAGTCAGGTTACAGAACGTGCAGTTTATTTTGGGATCTTTTTTCATCAACGACTTGACGTTTGACTCAAGATGTTAAAGTTGCTGAATATCTTTAAAACGATTAGACAAAAACAGACCCAAAAGTCGCCATGATTCAACCTTTCTGGCTGAATGGAGATTTTTTGTGCCAGGGGGTTCCCTATCGATTTCAGAAATGTACTTGAAATGACGCCAAACTTCTTTTTACATGAACAATGACAACTTTCAATAATACAATGCCTCTTACTTGGCCACCACAAAACCACACCAAATCATTTCCGTAACCTCTCCTAATTTTCCCGCTCAAGACTTGCCTATAACGAAACAAACCTCCTCTAAACTTTCCCATCTCCCAGGTAATAGCCGCCCTGGAGGAGCCCCTTCAGATGAAGACAGACCTCAACTCCGTCCCCGTCTCCCTGCCCTCCACCTCATGGGGCTCTACACTTGACCTGGGAACTACCGCTCTGACTAGCGCTAACACCGCTCTTAGTAACGCTCTGACATCCCAGGCTCTGGGATTGAAAATTCCCAGTTCCCTCAGCATCCCAACCACTCTGGGACTGTTCAACACCCAACTCAGCGTGCCAGCCACTCCCCTTCCCCCTGCTACCGGTATGTGGTGAAATTTCTAAATTTGTCAAATTTTCTGTCATCTCTTTGTCGGTGAACTTGATAATTGTACATGCAAGACTTTAAAGTTTACGCATTCCGCTTTTTTAAAGCAATACTTATGACCTTTAGAAACTCCTAGCAAATAGAAAATTTTCAAATATAACCTTGTTGATGCCTTGCGTTGGATGCACTGCCAGTTTTCACGCTATGAATTTCTAGAAATAACAACGAAATGTCAGCATGCTCCTCCGAAAATGTTGCATCGAAAACCTCCTACATATTTAAATGATACGTGGTTACTGGTTGATAATCCCTCCACTTTACAATACCCTAACTTCTACCTTCTCCCAGACTGTACAACCACCCAATCGGAGCCAGCTCACAGCACCAGTTCGCCCCTGTCTTCCCCCGCCCTTGGGCCGAGCTCCCTGGCATCTTCCTTCTTCTCCCATCCCCGCAGTGGATTCTCCGCCCCTCACATCTCCACCCCCTTCACTCTCCCCACCATCTCTTCTACCACATCTCTGTCCACGGCCACCACTATCGCTAATGTCATCACCGAACAGATGAAGGTATTTCGATTTTTAATTTCTGATATGTATCTTAAGTTTGCAGTTTAGTTAGCGTGAAATTTAAGGAGTTTATAATCAATGAAATTCGTGAATACCAAAAATAGGTTGCCACTTTAGCGATTGTTAAACTATCTACCGAGCAATAGTCTAGCAACTATGATCCATCTCTTTGCCGGCTACAGTTATATTTCCAGGATTATAATGCTGCTCTACTTCAGACCGAGAGAATGTCCCCGAAAGGAGATCAAAATGTGAGGGGCTCAGAAAACTTCAAGTCTACTCACCCGCTTCTGGACAACGTATCACTTGATAGTGCCTTCAGGTAACCGACTCTGCGTATTTCGTGTCAGATCTAATTATTGCTGTACTATTAAAGTTGTTGCTCGTACCACTGTAATCTGTAAAGTATAGTTGATTCTCAATATAATTTTTTTTCAGGCCGCCCAGTTTCTCTCACAATCTTCACAGCGTCTTCACCAGACACGGTCAGGAAAGCACAAGCTCTGGCAGCTGATTCCACCTAGCAACCATCCTGTTACCATGACAACGCTCTCTTTATCTCTCTTCATCATCTAACGAACAAGCGAGTTGATCATGTTGGATTTAACTCGTGTTGAACTCGAGTTGAAATCGTGTTGAACTCATATACAAAAGCTGGACGGTATCCGAGTATTTAATCGCTAGCGAACTTTGAATTTCTGTGTTTGATTAAGAGCTGGCACGGTGATGTCACGATTTTAAGATCAGCCAATGGACAAGCGTATCTGATAAAGTTCAGTTTTAATGTTTTTCTGACAAGCCCTTTAACAATAGGTCTTAACGTCCTTTAAGTTTAACGTGAAATAGTCTGCCTTTTGAGTAGGTGTTGACTGTTGAAGGGACCGCGTTTAATAAACTTTAAATTTGCGGTTGTTGAAGTTTAATAATTCTGTCGTCAGGGACATTTTTCTGCAGTTTAAAGATATCTTGGTATTTTGAAAGAAAAATTCACAAAAGTAAACTTCGAGCTGGAAGCTTACATAAACCCAGCTTAAATTTAAAGTGATTTTGACGGCAGCTGCGGCGATTTTTATCGAATTTGAAATATTGCGGGAATAAGACATTTTACTTTTTGATGTCAACCATTTGATTAAGATCAATAATTGGCGAAAACCGCAATCTTTTTGAATTCAATTTTTGATTTAGCTTCAAACGAATCAATATCGCAATTTGAGACGTAATTCTTTTTATAAGGAAAAATTATTGCCTTGGACCTAAGATGGCAAGCGTCAAACATATTTTGACGCTGTTAGAACTGTTTAACATAAAATTGTCAAACCTTCATTCTCGGTTTCACGGTAATCGAGCATACAACAATAATTATAGATGACATCATATTAGTAATTTTGTAAATAATATATTTAGACTCCCGCACTTGGACATTAAGTATATTTGTTTATATTTATTTTAACTGTTATTCACAGCTCAGTTGTAAAATACGAATCATTAGTTTTATTTGTCTTCTTCTCAATCCTGTTGAGATCATGGTAAATCAGTAATCGAAAATCTATACCACAAATCCTAAAATCTCTTAGAAGCTTAGAATCTTCAGAATAGTAAAGCATAAAAAAGAATTTATTGTAAAATAGCGAGTTGCGCAAATTTTAAAAGATAAGGACGACCCTCCATGATCTGATCGAATAAAAAACAAAATTATTGCGCTGCAGTTTTGGAGTTCAAAGAAAACAGTCCTGATTGCAGATAAATCAGAGTTTATGTGGCCGTTGAGTCAAGTAAAGCAGGCTATGGTAAATCCATCCTTCCATGAGCGGCTTTATCATCACCAGAGATGAGTGCTTAGAGTTAGTGTTGCTTCACCGCAAAAATTTGTAATTTTAGAACAGGCAGAAGCTCTGACTCTAATTCTAACCCTAATCATGGGCTATCAGTAATTATAGAATTAAGATCATGTTAAAATATTTTGATACAGAAGTGCAGGCGGCAAGATCGTCCAATCGCAATCAAGGAATCACCCCCACGTTACCAGCTCTCAGCCAATCACACACGACTACGAAGTATCTGGACCCGACACGCCTGAACTAATGATATGAAAGCTAAACCGCCAAACCTCTTCTAATTCTGCAACACCCCCCGAGTTGTATACGAAGTTGGTCGGACCCCCTGTAAATAATCCCGTGGTGTTAAAGGTTCGCAAGTTTACTCAGTCCAGTGTTTGTTGTAATTCGTTTTGTCGGGTTCACAAGTTGATAAAGCGTGATTGTGTGTATGCTTGCGAAGATGAAGTTTGCTTTGGTGATTGGACTTGTTCTTTGTTGTAGTCTCTCTCAGGCTGACCCTTTGTCTGGTATCTCTCACTTAAGTTATCCATTTTTTATTATTACTAAAACGTGAACCAGAATGTTTTTAGCTTTTTTTGTTTTTTCATAATCAAACTCAGTAGAAAACATATTTTCGCCTCATTTTTTGCCCCTGATTTTTTACTCAACTGACAGGATATCTCACAGTACACAAACAGAATCTCTTATTTCTTGCAGTGAACAAATACAAGAAATGGGTAAAAAACAACGACCCATACGACTTAAACTCGGGACTGCTGGCGGGAGATGAGGTGGAAGCCAAGTTTGTAGGTAACCCTCACTACTTTATATCCTTCTCGGACCGAGCACAAGGTCGTGCTATCCTCGAAATTAGGTGAGAAGCAGTTGGTATAATTAGTTTTTGTTCGTTTAGTATAGAGTTTATTTTTGTAATTTTGTCTGTCTTCACGTACGGAAATGGACAAGTCTTGCTTTTATGATGTATATGATGTATAGACGTTTATTTTATATCAATAGCACTTAGTCTAAAGCACTTGGTCCTTCACTTCTCTGATAACAATCGGTATTTCTCGTCAGTCTCACTCAGTCTAGTACATCAATCAAGCACACATCCGGTTGTGAAGGATACGGGCCAAGTTTTAAAGTTTTCCCGGGGTTGGTTTCTGATGGGGGCTTTCAGGTGAGAAAGTAAAAATGTTCATTTTTGAACTAGGAAAGTTTCAGAAAGGAAATAAATTGTATGCCAAGATGTCAATATATATACCATAACATAATTTTCAAGTTATTTGTCAGTAGTGAAATACCTTAGTTACCTTAGTTGTCAGTAGTGAAATACTCTCAAATTCTCCTATGGATACAGATTGATCTCCAAAAACAAAGGTACATGGGGTTTGAAATTTGAGACACCTCCCCACGAATACCGTTCTCTATTCTACCCTCCGTTTGTTCTGAAATTTTGAATTCTGTTTCATCTACGCTATCAGTATCCAGAGCAATTTAACAAGCAATCCTTCATAGAGTCTGTCGATAAAGTTGAGGGAAGACGGACTGAGCTTTAACGTCGATGATGGACAGGATCACCTCCTCGAACTAAGCGGATGTAAATTTCCTTGGGAGAGTGTTGGATCCTTGGAGTTTGGTGGAAACTGCAAGAAAACTTACGGAAATTGGAGAAATCTCATCGTTGGCAGGGACTCTGAATAAACTGATAATTAGCCAGGAGAATTGATGGAATATTTAAACAGTTGACCGGGCGATTAAAAATTAAAATAATGTTCAAGTTCATGCAGACAATAATTTATCAGTAAAAGAGTAAGACTCTTCATCTTCTTCAGAACTTTGCCAAAGCTTCACTATAATACGCATTTTTAAAATAAATAAGCAACCTTAGACATGACTGAATAAGACCTCATCCAAATAAGAAACCAGGTTTGGTAGATGACTCAATTTCATCACGCGAATCTCAATCATGAGGTCAAAAACGCTAGAATATTACTATTAGTGTTTTTATTTTTATTGGATACTTTTAATTTCAGTTTGTAATATAATTTTACCAATATCAAGCAATTTTGGTAAATAATCATAAACTTTCGTATGAAGTGCATCTTATACTTTTCCGTGTCTAGTTTGTAATTTGACTTGATTATAAAACTCTAAAACTTGAATCTGTTCGAAATCTTAATAATGTACGACAATTACACTTTTACAGCATGATGTTTAATTTAGTATTTTAGTTTATTACTGTTTCATGTTTCATGTTTGAGAAATGGAGACTTACAAACAGATGGCACCGCTTTAAGATTTGCCGTGTATTACACAGCAAGTGCAACACACAATTTGAATTTGCTAAGACAATATAATTATAGCCCTGTGGCTCGCGTTGAGCGCGCTCAATTTCCTGACTTGTAACTAACTAACTTAGCGCCATATTTCCAATTTTCGCGCAAAGCCTAAGCTATGCTTTAACCGATTTCTAAACTTTGCTCTTACCAAAGCACTTTTGAGTGACGTGCGTCGCGCTGCGCGCGCCACCAAAGGCCTAGTGGAGTGAAGGCCTCAGTCTTTGTTGCAGCAGGTTTTGACAAGGTTTTATTTATGTCCGTCTCGGTCTACCGTCTTACCGTTCAGCTTTAAGCTGCTTAACGGGCGATGCAATGCGCGTTTGTCAGACGTTGCCTGACCTGCTACCGCGAAGCGGCAGCCCCCGCGCGCGAAGCTGCCGCCCCGTATCACGTATGCCGTAGGGCGGCAACGCAAGGCAAATGCGGCGCGCGTCTAGTTAATTTCTAAATGCGTTTGTCTGACTTTGTCCGACCCTCATTAGAAGCGAATAAAATGACAGGAGGGTGCGCGCTGCCGTACAAAAATGCGTAAGAGCGCGTGATGGCCGCGACAGTAGGTTTAAGGTTATCAACCTACAATAAGCTGCGCGAGACTAGGGTAATGTATCATATATCACCGCGACAAAGTAGGGCAGGCATTAACGGGTGATGCACGGCTCTCTCTACGTTTCCCTCCGTTGCGCGGATTTCTCTACGTTTCCCTCAGCTCCGTTGCAATTGTAGGTTGATAACCTACTAGTACTGTCGCGGCCATCACGCGCTCTCACGCATTTCTGGCCTGGCGACATGAAGAAATTCTAGACGCGCATCGCCCGTTGACGTTGCAAAGGCAAAAGGCAAGGCAACGTCTGACAAGGCTTGGTTAGGTGTTGCCTTGTCTGACTTTGTCCGACCCTTATTCATGTGGGAAGTTGCTAAACACACATATCCCTGAGCTTAGCTGTTAGCGCGTAATAAGGACGCCGTAAAGGACGGATTCGCGACGCAGCACGAGCTACGGGGCTATGTTGGCTTAGCAAAGCTGCAAGTGCAAGCTGCGCGCGCGGGCAATTGCAAGTCGGGTAACACCGCGATATGACAAACCAATGTCATTTCGGAGATTTTTTCAAAACACAAAAGGGCTGGGAAAACGCTTGCAGAGGGGAAAGAAACTTTAACTGGTCTTACAGACCCACTTACTGACTGTCCGACTTTGTACGGAATACTGAACATTGGCTTCTCCCCAAGATATAATAAGAGAAGATATCCGAAACACTATTTTTGAGATCTTCACCGCCCTTCTCAGCCGGTCCATAGATCATAATGTTTCTTGCCTTGCGTTGCGGCCCATTTTCAATTTTCAAATCAAATTTTCAATTGAAAACGGGCGGCAGCTTCGCTGCCGCGCCGCGCGCTTCGCGCGCGGGGGCTGCCGCTTCGCGGCAGCAGGTCAGGCAACGTCTGACAAAATGTTTCTGCTCCTGTCTTCGGTATCTCGTGTACTTTTCACTACAGTTTGTAGTTTTTTTGGAGAAAAGGCAACTTCTCCTGCGTATGACTTAACTTCCTTCTGGACAGTTTCCTTGAAACTCTGCACACTTTCCTGTTCCTTCTCTATGAGCTGAGTCTGTAGCTTGATAATAGTCCTCTGATCTTCGACCTTTTCCTTCAAGAGACATTTGTTCTCCGCGTCTGCACTGCAAATCTGCATTTCAAGATCTGCAGCCCCTTATATCTGACTAGCTGCACAATCCAAAATGTCAATTGCTGTCCCTAGCCAGTCAGCTAGAGCAGTCTTGTTCACAGATCTTAGTAGAGTTTCTTTATTGATACTGCCATCAACCGGGAATGCAGATTTTGGAGTCAACGGCCGAATTTTACCTTTAAACTGTTCAAACGAAGAAAGAAAGTGTGCTGCACTGAGTTTAGAACCTTGTCTAACTGAAAAAATACATTTATTGAGGAGCTTGTTGTTCGAAGTTTCGGTTGTTGTTCGAGTTTGAGGATGATTGGTAACTACGATCAAAACAGAGATTTGCAGACACCCTCAGCCAGTCACAACATTCTACAATCTAACAAAGCTGGTTATGGTGTTGCACGGAGTAATGACAAGTCTCAGGATGATTGTATCTGTAAGCAACATATGGATGAAGCTGTTTGGATCATGTGTGAAAGTTGTTCTCAGTGGTACCATGTTGATTGTGTAAAACTCAAAGGTATGGCCCCATCAATGGTGAAGCTCATTCAGGACTATGCGTGTCCTTACTGTGTTGTAAGTGCTGTGATGTACCAAAGGTTGGACAATAGTGACCAACTGAAATCGATTATTCAAGATGTTGTAAAAACAGAATTGAAAGCAGTCAAGGATGAAATCAAAGATGTGGTTATAACCGCAACAAGCACTGCTGTAAAAGAGTCTACTCCGGATGTTGTTTCAAGTGTTGTCAAGGAGACAAAATCGTATGCCAACGTGGTGGAGGAAACAAGTGTACAAAACTCCCAAAGAATTGTTGAAGAAGTTACTAGAAACATCAATAGTGATAAAGTGGAGCGGGAACGAAGAAAGCAGAATGTGGTCATTATGAAAGTTCCGGAGAGTAAGGCGATATCTGCAGGTCAAAGGCGGGCTGATGACTTCAAGTTTTGCCATGAGAAATTGTTGATAGACAAGAGAGATATCGACAAGGTGTGGAGAGCTGGAAAGAAGGATGATGCAAGGGAGGACTATTGTCGGCCTTTGATTATCCGCCTTGTTGATGAGGAATGTGTAGATTATTGGACTGATGGAGGGAAAGGTTATCTTACAGACAGCGGACACTGGATCAACAGGGATCTCTGCAGAGCAGATAGAACAGCTAATTTTTTAGTACGAAAAGAACGGCGAAAGAGGACCTCTCAAGCCAACAAGAAGCCAACACAGTAAAAATATTTTATTCTAATGTTAATGGTTTAATGAACAAACTAGACGAATTGAAAATTTATCTATCAACCCAAAATAACATTAATTTTTGTTTATTACGGAA
>JH152784.1:0-10886 GCA_000226015.1 Mnemiopsis leidyi | reverse complement strand
TTTGGCCAATAAAACTAAGGCATAATGAATACCTTAGCACCAATCCAATTGCAGCTAGAAAGTTATGCATTAACATGCGAGGATTTAGTAGTAGCATGGGCAGTTAGTTATTTGTTTTATTTCATGTACCAACCTTTATTCAACTCTTCTATGCAGTTTTTGTATATATTGGTAATTAACCCAGACGAACAGCATTTTGTTTTTAATCGATTTTTTTATCTACTTCAGAATTTGTAGTAATTTTTACAGTATTGAATTTGGGCTGCTTTATAAGCCTCTTAGTTTTATAGTTTTTTACTAAATTGTTTTGATTACATGTGATGATGTATGTCATTATGTTATATTCTATTCTATATTCTATATTCTTGGTGAAAACATCTGAACCCCCAGTTTCACTCAAAGATGTTTTAAGAGCGTTAACCGTTTCCCCCGACCCTTAGAAGAGCTCATCACTGCTCACCAATGTACTTGGAGAATGTATACGAGATGTATAGTACACAAATCAAATAAGTTGCAGTGAGTATAGCGTAGAAATCTCTGCTCTCTAATTTGTGCTGATAAGAGCGACTAAAACCGTTGCAAAATAAAACTGCAAACTGTAATACTGGCCGCGACAGTAGGTTATCAACCTGCAACATGTGTAAGCACCTGGTTGGGTGAGTAATATCCATGATAATTATGTTTGATAATGAAATCGTCTGACTTTGTCTGACCCTCATTCCAATAGAATGACGGAGGGTGCGTGCTGCTGTACAAGAAGCTTAAAAGACGTTTACGGGCGATGCGGGTCTATAATTTTTTCTTCTGTCACCAGCCCAGAAATGCGTGAGAGTGCTTGTCAGACAATTTGTCTGACTTTGTCCAAATCTCCAAGAATAAAACGACGAGAGGGTCCGCGCTGCTGTACAAGAGAGCGTGTTAATCACACCCTGATATGTAAGAAAGGAGGGTCTGTATCTCTTCGAAATAACAATCTTAGAGATGTTACTGCAGACATACTGAGATCTCACAACATCTGCAGGGATGTTTAAGTGGAACCTGCTTTGTTACCTGTGACAGGGGAATGCTTACTGTGAGATCTTTGTAGGTTGATTTTTTACTGTCGCAGCCATTACCCATTCTCACGAAGGAATTCTAGAAGCGCATGGGCCGTTAACAGGAACTGTGACCGGAGAAGTTAGACTGGAAAACAAGGAAATTTTGGTCACCATTGGCCAAGGCATTTGTGGATATAAAGGTGTTTCACCCTATGGCCCTGTTTAATGCTTCCAAAAGTATACCAATCAGAGTTTCTCTGATATCATCTCATACTTCAGAAAGATACTGAGATCTGAACTGTTTAAAACTTGCCTTTTTTCAATATGAGGGTATAGCATATAGGGGTGTCAGAAAACAAGTCAAAACTGAAAACATCACAAGCCTAGACTTCAATCGTATAAGAGATAAATAGCCTTTTTCTTGAGGTTTAGGTATATTCCTGCTTATTTCGGGGTTTTAAAAATTGACAAGCTCTTTATGCTTGAATGAATACCTACAAGCAGATATGAATACCGACAAGCTAGTTATTTCAGGCAGTTTTGAAAAGATTTACAAGATTTTTTTCTATACACCAACTCATAACTGCTTTGCTGTTGTAGATCTTATGACCTTTTCTAGTATAGATTAACTTTGTTTATCTTTGTTCAACCGTCATTTGAAGCGAATAGAGTTGTGTCAGGAGAGTGTTAGCTGTACAAATTTAACTACTCTGGATAGTCAGGGTGGATACCACTACACCACCAACCCACTACATCACCATGTGAACCAGCCCCGAAGCTCTTTCTGGTGCAACATCGCTCTACAATATGCATGTGCGGCAGACTGGGGGCACGACAGAAAGCCTATGAGCTTCTGTCATCTAAGACTTCTGCTACTCTTCTACTGTAGAATTAAGGCTAGCAAGATGAAATAGAAATAAGAGCGTCTATTGAGATTCAACAATAAATGTACTAACCATTATCTGAGTGACTGTTTTTTACACAGTCTCGTGTTATTCATGCAAATGTTTTTTTGTTTATGGATGCATTGTGTTTTACTTGAATTCGAGTTGGGTGTATTGGTTTTAACTTATTTTCTTATACAGGGTGGTTTCTGGCTTAATGGAGGGAGAGAAGGGCGGGTTATGTGAAGGTCAGCTGATTTGTGTGGATTTGAGCTGAGAGGGCCCGCCGTTTTGTTACCAATGGTTGGAATGTTTAGTTAGTTCACGTTGGCGATAAACAGGGTTGAAAAGGCATGTGTCCATGACTAATATAGTTTGATTGTCCACTGTCTGTGGCGAAGGAGTTTGCTAGACTCCGGCTGAAGTGGTTGGTGAGAGGTGAGTCACTGTCCAGGTTGACTTGCCAGACAGTGATGCATGATCCATAGTGTTAACCAGATGGGTCATGGGACGTGGAATATGAAGTATTCCCGACGTTGGGAACAGGAATTATACTGGCTGCCACTGATGTTAAAACAACAGCAGAAAAACCGCCCATCTAAGTTATGTTGCTGCACAACAAAACCATAAGGCCCCCAAATCACAACCTTAATTCACCACCAGATTTTTATCTTACATATGCTATAGAAAAGTCGGTGAAAAAGATTCTTACAGAGAAAGTGAAAACTGAGGCATTACTGCCTAGTAAAAATACAGCTAGATGCTTATCAAATTTAAAGGTTCATTATGACAATCATGGCGGCTTAAAATCCAACCAGTAAAACACCACTTCAAAGAAGTTGTATGGCGGTAGGATACCTTCTTTAATAAAATATTGTTCTTACCGAAATTTTTCTGACAAAAAAAATCAAATACAAAATCTTTGCAATTTTAAGTTTTTTTGGTTCAAGAAACTATGGCTTTCGTCTAGAATTAGACGTTATTTTGCGGTTTAGAACTGTTTTTTGTCTAGAATAGTAAAGACGGATGCGATTTTTTGTTAGAAACTAATGTTTCGGTCAGAAAATGATGGTTCAAGGGTTAAAACTGATGTTTTGGATTACATATCAATGTTATTTTATTAATATGTTATATTATTAATTTTTTTCAGGTCTTTATGTCAATAGTTAAACGGACATGACACTAATATGATTTAACATAATACAGGTTTTCGTTATTTTTACCTCAATTTATAGTTTATTCTAGAATACAGATATTTTTTAATTTACATGGTAGGAGATTATAAGAATGGGTTAATTTATTTCATGGGTTAATTAGTTCATTGAAGCTGTTTTTATTTGCGGAATATATTTTCATAAGTAATATTATTATGCGACAATATAATTGTTGAGTTGTTCTTATAGTTTGTCGAGTATAGATTATTCAACCAAAGGTTAATGATATTGATATTTAAATATACTTTTTCTACTGAGTCTGGGGCATTTTTGCATAATTGGTTACTGTAGGATTATTAATGTGGTGACATATATGATTTGATTGAAATTATTCATTGAGTTGAATTGGTTTTAATATAATTACCAATTATATTCTATAAATTTGGCTTTAGTTGGGTGCCCCATCAAAAGAATGTATTTCTTACTGGATGCACCCTGCATCACATGAGCAGCTTCTTATATTGATAAATTATTTAGTCAGAAATTATATTGTGATGCAAAATGTTCTAATTACAATTACAATTACAATTTTTCGGCTAGAAACTGATGTTTAAGTTAGAAATTGGTGTTCCGGTGAAAAAAATGGATGGCTGCAAAAAATCGACTCCAACCGAAAAATTATTCTGGCCGAAATTTTATGAATCATCCTACCAGTAAAAAAACTTGTTTGTACCTATGCAATACTAGGAGGGCCAGGCCCTTTTATAAAACAGTTCTGTGGATATTGAAATGTATTTATCCGAAACAGGAGACTTTAGCACATGAAGTTTTAGAAATCACGAAATGTCGAGACCCCAACAAGTAATCAGGCAACTAGCTAAAGTTTACAACGTAAACAGAGCTGTGAGTAAAACATTTTTTTATTTTTTGGTGATTTGTTGCACATCTTTTGATTGATTTGTTTACACTTAACAATAGACCAATGATAAAGTCCCCTTAACAACGAAGGTTGGGTTGATCCATTACACTTTTTAGCATTGAACTTATATAATTTCAGACTTGTTCAATCAGACCTTACTCCTTGACCTGCAGTGGTCCAGATTCCTACTGGGAAACCACAACCCTAAAAACTTCAGCTTCATCTAGACATGTTGCATTGTTAAGCGACCTACATCTATTAAGGTGAATATAATTCGATGAACTTTTTTCAATGCTTATTCAACACAAAGTCTCTCAACTATTATGGAGCTCACTTAGGGGAAGCAACGTCAGCTTATATTATGTGCTCAACTTTGATAAATAACTTCTATGATAAATTAAACCTATTTTGTTTTTCTTTATCATTCAAGGCCCAGGTTTATAAAGGAGTAACAGATTTATTCAGGGACATTGATTTAAAGTCACGAATGTTTTGAAACTCAAATATCTTATTGTTGATTGTAAGCGACATTTTAAAGTTCATGTGCAGTTGCTTCTGTAAAAAGTTGATTCTTAAGTAAGTTTTTGAATTCATTCCCAAAGCTTTCTTTAATTAACCCACCACTTTGCTCCGATTTTCAGGTACAGGTACGGTTAAAGAATTGTGAAGAATATTTTAATCGATAAACTTAAAAATTTTCAGAAGATTGTAAGTACGTGTATAGTTACCGTTCATAATTTCAGGGAGAGGTGCAATTAATACAATAAAAAGTTACCTTGTATTTGTTCTGTCTTAAACATAGTAAATTGTGTTTCTGGTTTTGCGTGCTTTATCTAGTTCACGGATGCATATAATCTAAATTAAGATACTCATTCATGTCTTTTCTTTATTAAAACGTAAATCCTTCACCCCCAAATGCGTTCCTAACGTTTCCCTTCATTTCAGAGAATCCCACTCCCGGGCACCGCTCTCTCCATCACCCCGTGAATCCATCTACAGTAAGTTCTATTTTCAACTTTGTGCAAATAAAAAATAGATGCCATATAAATTTTACTGCAAATTTAATTTCCAGAACAGTGCAGCCTATATCAGATACTGGCTGGCACGGTTCTGGTCTATTTAATAACTATGAATATATATATCTATATATATAAATATATATATAGATGTAATTATTATAAATATATAATATATGTATATTTATATTGTCTATCGCACGACTTTCCGCTAAGATCAGCCCATACGTTGTCATCACGTGTCTTCCCGAACCATGATCATTGCAAGGTTTCGTGGCCATGACAAATTTGTGTATCGCTTGTTCTTGCTGATTACTACAATTATGCCAAGACTGTTTGTAGCTTCACCGTGCCTTTCTCGTGTCTCCACTCACCCTGCGTTTTTGCCTGTGCAGCTCTGATAGCTGGTGATAGTCGGATGATAACTGTTTTATTCTCGTAATTCTACTGTTCACGACACACCCACATTATCCCCACAATGAGCCTCATTGTTAAGAAGAGCAGCCGTAGCAGAAATTAGCCTCTCCCTCTACCCCTATAATAGAGCAGCGCAGGCCTCTGTATACGTCATTACCTTATTGTATTCTTCCAGTTTTAACATTTCAGCTCTATTTTCCGGCTTTTTTAACTTCTTGTCCTTGTGTGTGTGCGTGTGTCCTCTTTAACTGAAGCATCACACGATTATTGCAATCAGGTGATGGCTAGTAATTGTTCTAGAATCTTCCGTGGATCTAGAGCACGCGGTCACGTGACACATTAAGCTGGCTTCTTGTACAGGACTGACGTTAGTTTGCTGCATATCCGCCCTTCTCATTATGTCCGTGTAGTAGTTGCTGCTGTCGTGTGAGCTAATGTAACTCTCCACCAAGCTGAGCTTTTAGTACATTGCTTCACTTTTATACACATCTCGTTTATGAGCTTCTTGGTAGATCTAGCTGTTGCCCCTGTTTTAAGTTGCGTATGTTTCACTTGCTGTGTTTTCTTTAGTTTTGCTTTTGTGTGGAATGGTTTCGAAATTTTTAAATCGAGCCCAAGACACCAATATCTTAGTCATCAGTTGGTAATTATGGAATACTGTACGATCTTGATTTTCTTCTTGCCAGTTCTTTGCTACTTAGTTAGATCTAGTTGTGGGTAATATTAGCCCTTGTTGATCACGTGATACGTATTTAATCTCACCGCTCACCGTTCGCGTCACGATTATTGGCTTACATTGTACTATGTGTCCCTAAAATCATTGATTTTATAGATAGATGTACCAAGGTTGTTTTACGAAATTAGTGCTGCATTGTATTCGTTGTAAACTTTGCTATTTTCTGTAAAGAAAGTGCCAATTAATTGGACTGGCAGAGTTGATCAGATGCTGCTTATTTCTGACAATATGTAGGAAATTAACAAATGGCTTCACGAGAATGTACCACTGTTTGTGTGTGTGTGTGTGTGTGTGTGTGTGTATGTGCTAGGCAAATCTAATTAGGTTACACTGACAAAATACATATCAGCTTGGCTGTTAGTATATAAACTGGTTAGAGGCCGACTTCATCTTCAATTATAATGTACGTAACGTTTAAAGATAGCCTTATACATTGATACCAGCTTGATAACCGGTTTTTCAGTCCAACAACCGGTTTTCTCCGTCAGATTCATCAGGTAGCAGGGCAGTACCATCCGGCCTATGGCTATTTTCATTGTGATCAGTTTCTTGAATGTTGGTCATATATCGTTAGGACGATCACGTACATTCCCGTATTCTGACCGGTACAGTGATTGTTAAGATCTTTTGATCGAATTCTGTTATTCAGATTGCCGACTGTTCTATTTTGCATGCCTACTTCATCCTGGAAACGCCCTTAACATAAGTTCGGCCAAGATATTTCCTGTCAATTTTCCTAATTGTTGATAAATCAGCTCTAGTTGAATGAGAAAATTCAACGTTGTCATGATTGGTCCTGAAGAAATGTGGGACATCCCTGAGGAAATAATATCACGGTTAAATGCACCGCTCGCTAAAGAGGTAGATCGTGTGGAACTTCCTATCGACTCTGACGAAGAGGATGAGGGGTACGGTAGTTTTGGGAAACAGTTCATGGACTTGTCCCTGTTTGCAGCAGTGGAGAAGGAGGAGGAGAACGATAGCAAACTCGCTATTAGAGAAGGTAGTGATCTCGGTTCAGAGTGTGAACTGTTAACTATACTAACTTAGACTGTAGATATAACATTGCCCTTTTTCCACGGAGTTTCGGCTGTCGTACAACAACTAGAAATAACTTGAAGATGCATGTCAAGCTCATATTAAATAAATTTTCTTAGTATCCTAACCTCTAGCATCTCACTGCAATACAATCAAAATCTATAACGCTATTATATTTCCAACATGGCAATAATTTGCTAATAATTTGTTTTATCATTTTCTCTCTCTAAAAGTCTATTCCAAGCCTCACATCACTTTCGTAAATGTTTCAGAAAGTACATTAACTTTTCCACCTCCAGCTTACCCTATGTTTTCAGGGGCTACAACCTTACACTTAACATCCTGGCCAGCAGACGTTCGAGCGTTCCTTCCATCCCGGGGATGAAATGAACATTTGTAACAATTAATTTTCAGCATATTCACGAAAGGTTAATGTTGAGGAGGTAGGTGGGTTAGAGCAAGTCTGACACTACGTTTCAGAGTCGCAGGGAGTTTGATTTCAAAAATACGGCGTATTTAATGCGTTCCGCCCCGGCTCTGGATCTAACGAGTTGTTTTCTTTCTAAAGTCTGATCTGATTGTTCTGTGATGCTTCACATATCCTTTAAATAGAAATTATTATGAACACGTCACAGTGTAGTGATTTGCTAAAACATCTCATATATGCTTCTCGCATTACCAGCCGGATCGCAGCAACAGCCCTCAGTTCTATTTCTCCTAATGAAAACCTGCTCCAGCCAATAACCCCCACTTTTTCAGATGAGCTGGAAGGTAAGGGGCCTCTTATGCCCGCCGAGTCGCAGTTCTGTATCCGAGTAGGAAATGGGGTGGAGCCCCCTGTTGTTCTGCTGGACGGGAGCGAACCCACCCTCTTTTCCGCTCACCTTCGAGTTGCCGATAATGTGAGTTTTCCATGTTTTATGATTCGGTCTTCCACTTCATTTTGGATTATTTATTTGAATTAGAATGTTTGTGGGTTTGTTACTCAAGTAAAACGCCAGGGATTAGATGGAACCTTCGTGCTTAATTCACATCACTTGCCTTAATAATCGTATTTAAGTTGTAGTGTTGAAATAGTTCAGAATAAGATTTTGAGATACAGGCGTCTGGCGATGATGATTTATGAAAATTTAAGCTTGTGTTTGTGTACTCTTCCTAGTACTCAAGCATCTACAAAAGTACAAATATGATTCTGATTTCTGCACTTGGATATTGTTGTTGTTGTTGTTCGAAAGCTTTTTTCCGCGGGAAAGCTATAAAATTTCCGGGTGTAGGTATGTGACCTTGTGTCTGTACTAATAATTGGTACCAGATCTATACCAAACTGGTTATTGGCACGTGACATTGACGTCACCATGCTGCTCCTTAGTCTATTGAGTTATTTTTAACGGGCCAGATGGCGGAGAAGTTTGTTGTATTAGCCCTAGAATCGGATTTCTGACGTTGCAATGAAATTAAGCAGCGGGCAGCGATTAAATTGTTTATTGACTTTGAGTCGTCCTTCAAGAGCGTGAAGCTATGTAATGGTTTTAGACGATTTAAAGAAGTTAAGATTAATAGTGGTCTGTTATAATCGACCTCAATTTGTACACGTGGACAACCAGTATTGTTCAGCTTTAACCTCCTACGCGGTGACATGAAGTGATTTTAAGACATGGCCGCTTCGTCTTAATCCTCACATTAGTATGAGCAATGTTCTGTGATTATTCAGTACATTTCGGGTTTTGCCTTATACGTCTGGAGTTTGAGCCTTGGCCATGTTCCAACTCTTACTGGCTTTCAGCAGGATTAAAACCAGTATTATTAGATCATGTTTGGTGTTCATGTTTTACTTTATTAAGTTACAAAAGTCTAGACTCCCCCTCGCGCTTTGTGTTGAATGTGGGCTCTGATTTATATAAACAAACATCCAGAGCATTGAAACCTAGCGAAATTCTGGTCCATGACATTATTCATGTTCAAATTACAAAATTCTAATGGTATTGGGCCGTATAAAAACGTTTTTCTTAACATTTTAGCGCTTTCTTTAAGAATAAGAAATTCCCTTGTCAAGGGAACCTTTCATTTGTGCAGACGGCCCAATATCTACGGCGATGAAATTTTATATGATCACAAACTTTTCCCCAATTTTACCTAGAATCTAAACATTTCTGTACGATCGCTTTGAAACCGCACTGCTTTCCAGGACGGAGAAGAGATAGATAACATCGCAGTGTGCGAGTACAGCAAGAAGAGGGTACAGAAGTACCGAGTACAGAAAAGGTCTGGGTGCGTGTACAGTATTGGGAGTGTACTGAACTACACCTTCAGAGTGTCTCACGACACCGGCAATCTGGTCAGTGTATCTCAGCTTATCACCGACCTAACACTCTTACAAATCAATACTGTTTTGGATAAGACTTTGAAGGATCCCTTAGCGATATTTTACAAATCTTGTAGGAGTCTTTGAATTCTCTAAAGCAGATAGTTTTTTATATTCCACACAATTGTAGTATTCAAGGAAATATCGTCAATCCGTGGATATATGATTACCCCTATTTTCACCCATATTTCCACCGCAGATGTGTTGCTTGTCGCTATGTCACAGTGACGGAACCTTCTTGGCCCGCAGCTACCTGGCGCTGGATCAGATGTCCTCCCTTGATCACATCTCTCTTCCTCTCATGAACGAAACTGATACCATCATCGGACTTATCAACTGTACGTTGTTCCTTGTGCTTCTTAGGAGAATATCAAAGTTGATTGTTATAAAACTTGCTTTTGATTTCACGAATCATGTGGAGACACCATGTCGATTCTTATGTTTCACTCAACACAGTACCTTCTTTTAAAATTAGTTGTACCGCTCGAGCTAAGAAACATGCAAGATTTTAAAACAGTGCTTCACTTTTATCTGCACATGATCTACCGTGGTTATGACAAAAACAATAGCAGCCAACAAGTAATCGTTCTCTGAATAAGACTATATCTTAGCTGTAGTGATAGTAACGCCTATAATTTACTCAGGCTCTATAATAGAGATAAGAGGTCTGGAACAGCCTATCCTAGCTGCTAGTCCCCCAACATCTGGCTACACGACACCTCTGGAAATAGGACACAGAGGATGCGGGGTTACCCAAACTGATAGAGAACTATTTTCTGAGTAAGTACACGTATGTAAACACTTAGTTTAACACGTTTGTAAACACGTGTTTTACACTTGTATCGTGATTTCTGTGCAATTACAGAGCGGCTACACAATACACAAGCTCCTCGTCTATTCCGTTTGAGAACTTCTTAAGTACTTATAGATCGTGTAGCTATTAAGCATATAGCGGAAATTAGCTGCACGTGCCAACATTGAGCTTTTTCGGAAATTGCGTTGGATGAAGTTAAGATGTATGGCAAAGCAAGACGTGGTGTAATTTTAGATTTCTAGTTTTACAAATTGTTGCAAAACAGTAAACATTGTGCTGCTATAAGACTACAGAGTAAAAACAGTAAACATTGTACAGCTATAAGACTACAGAGTAAAAACAGTAAACATTGTACAGCTATAAGACTACAGAGTAAAAACAGTAAACATTATACAGCTATAAAACTACAGAGTAAAAACAGTAAACATTGTACAGCTATAAGACTACAGAGTAAAAACAGTAAACATTGTACAGCTATAAAGCTACAGAGTAAAAACAGTAAACATTGT
>JH152783.1:113376-123630 GCA_000226015.1 Mnemiopsis leidyi | reverse complement strand
TGATTCCTCATATTGTGAGTACATTTCTAAGACATTGTGAAACATGGGAATTTCGTGGGAATTCCGTGGGAATTATAAAATTTTGGCTAAAAAATGGAACTTCTGAAGAAGTCAATAGATAAACAAAGTATCTAAAACACGATATAAAGCCTAAATAGAACCTAGAGAAGGCAACGTGACTCCAAAATAAGGTTCAAATTTCGAAATACCGATATGCCAAAAACTAATAATGAGACATCGATATGGGGCCCTGGATCAAACATAAAGTGGCCAATCGTGCCCCAGGGTGGTCTTGCATGGTCGGTAGAGTGCAGCCAAGGCCGGGAGCCTTCGGGCCCTAATTAAGGCCTTAATTTGGGTTTCGGTAATTCTGGCCGGTCTGGACTTTGGGGATGCCTATTTTCGAGCCAGTTTGTTGCCCTGTTTCGCAGAGAAGTTGATTGAAGCAGTAAATGTCGCCGGAAACCTGCGGAGGGCCGAGTAGGGCCATGGGAATTATTGTGAATACGCCAGACAAATACAATCAGAAAATAAAACTTTTGTAGCGTGAACACTTAAAAAACCGCGCAAACGCGCGCAACTTTCACGTGGCCTGAACTGCTCATGAATTTAGTGACCAATGTACACGATTTGTACAATGACCCATACAGTTTTCAAACATGAGTGATAACCTAATAAGTTTTAAAACAAACCTAAACCTATGTTCAAATGTCTTCAGTTACGAGAAATTATAATTTTGCAGTGCACATCAGCATCTCCGTAAATGTTTCAGTAACTATATATGAAGCTATAATCAGCTAATTCATATAAAACTCACTTTGTCAAACAGCCAATTTATTTATAACTGCCAACATTTTCAGGTCAAATGGTCCCCAAAATTTCTGTAAGTAAATTCCTTAGAGCATAAAAATGATTAACGTTAAATCGCGATTCATCAAACAGGCGTTTTGCTGTATTTAATTATCGTAGTGGTAGTTTATTACTATGCGAAGGAACAATTTTAAAGAACCGTCTGCTCATTCTAATGTAGAATTGATTAAGCACTACTGATAAATCTACGTCTAAAGTGTTGTTTATGCCGTTACGTCCTCTTGTTATTACTACATTAAAGTTATTTCAGTGTAGTTACTGTGCAGTATATGATCTGTATAGTTACTACACTAGAAGTTACCATGGTTACTACACTACACAATCTACATTCTTAATCATCTGATGGTATCCATGACAACATGAATCCAAGTAGATGTGTACAAGAGACCTATAATCAATGTTATAGTCCGACTATTAGTATTGCAGCTTGTTTATTCTGTCCAGTATAATTGTAGGAACCCCCACTAAGTTAACATGTCAGTGTCTTACTCGTATTAAGTTAGCATGTCAGTGTCTTACTCGTATCAAAGCCTGAAGGTTTTTTTGTTCACATTTGTCTATCAGCTAAAGTTGATCGTTTCAAAGTTTATCGTTAGAATCAACCTCACTGTACAATGTTTCAGGAGCAGACAAAAACTTCCTGTCTAGTGAACAAATTTCAGTTCTGTGATAGAAGTCAAAGAATTAGATCACAAGAGTGAGAAGAGTTAGAAAAGAGTGAGAAGCATCTATTTACGTTTCCTATCACATCGCATTAGCTACTTGATCGAATTTGCACAAGCACTAGCAGTACAATATAATAGTAGTATAGTAGCTCACGGCACAGCAAGCAAATTATATCGTATTAATTACATAATCTGAGCATTCAATAAATGTCATTTGCGACATATTCGAGTGACACGTAGATTGATAGTTATTCATTATTCAGCTCTGAGATTCTTATTCGATAAATCGCACACTCCTCCACTATTTTCATCGTTTTGCTTTGAAGTTTCATTTTTGCGAAGCATATTCATGTTCTCAGCATTCGAATGTAGGCCATGACTGTGATTTAGAGTCAACAACTGTGTGAATTTCGGAGCTGCTGTAACGAAGTCTTAAAATCTATAGATTTATAATTTTCTCTTAGTTTAACTATCACTTTTTCTGAAATTTTCTTGTTTGCCTAGTTGATAAGTTTATAACTTGATTAACACTCGACATTGGGTTCTGATTTGATAAAAGAAATGTATTTTGACAGCCATCAGTATCAGGTAACCGTAAAGTCTAAAGAAGGGTTTTTACGAAATGTTAACTTGATTGTCAATGATTATTTAGTAATTTTTCCTCTCAATCTCTTATCTATAGCTAATCTCTTATCTATGGCCCACCTATTATATCTAGTATATAGCCAATAAGCATACTACAACTTGTACGTATATATCTATTCTCCAGGCTGCACTACCGGCCGCTAAAAACGAGAGAGATACTCTGGAGATAAAACAAATATCTATCCTCCAGGCTGCACTACCGGCCGCTAAAAATGAGAGAGATGCTCTGGAGATTAAACTAATATCTATCCTCCAGGCTGCACTACCGGCCGCTAAAAACGAGAGAGATGCTCTGGAGATTAAACTAATATCAATTCTCCAGGCTGCACTACCGGCCGCTAAAAATGAGAGAGATGCTCTGGAGATAAAAACTCGGTACACCTCGGTATCTCACAAAGCAATGGAGGAAATCCCCTGGACTGTGAAGAGTACTCCAACAAGCAAGACTTTTGTCAGAGAAACTAAACCTGACATGGTAAGCAGTAGATACTTGTCAATATAAATGTATCAGGCCATGTCTCAGAAAATTTAAAGACAAATTTGTACTTTCACTTTTTGAGTTCCTTCCTAGAATTTCAAGTTTCATCTTAAATTTGCTCAATAAAACTTCATGTTTCTTATGACCGTGTACAGTAAGTGTATACACACGCTGGTTCAGGTAAAACAGCAGATACAGAGATACGAGTCTAAAGCCCACGCTTGGCAGGCTGTGGGTCCTGCCTTCGACAGAGCTTCCCCACGAAAACACACATTCTGCACCAAACCAATAGCTTACGTGAGCGGTAATGCTATAACATAATAGCTTGTAATGATCTTGTTTTCTTATCACATTATTCTGGAGGGGTGTCCTATCTATCATAGCAAATGTTCAACATAAAACTTTAGTACAATGCCTAACAGAACCCCTTCCCACAGAAAGCAGACAGACCCAGTACACACCGGGATACACAGGAGAAGTACCTCTAGTATCTGGAGAGCTGGGTTCCCCAGACAGCCAGCTTGTCAAGAAGACCGATGTCAAGCGTGACTTGCCTCCTGCCACTGCCGTTTCCAGGTTCGTAGGTTGGTCAACGTGCCCAGGGGTATGGTATTGAGTATGTGACCAGGGGTGTAACATTCGGAACAATTTGGTTGCACAGTAATTTGAAATTTTACTGTTTCATGCACAGTGGTAAAGAGTTAATTATCGTCTTCCAACAAAAAGTTGTTGTCAACAATATGTTCACACCGCAGCCACAATTAATACAAGCTCGGAAATTTGCAGCTCATTAGCTCCAATAATTTTTCAAAATACCAAATACTCCAGACTTTTCTAAAGTGAGAATTTCTTCCAGAAAAGCCAACATATCAGGCTACGCCGGATATGTTCGTCCAGGTACGACTCAGCCGGCACACTATTTGAAACCGGCCACCACTCAAACTCTAACTCACAGGTACAGCTATAAACAGAGGAGAACCGTTCTTTTTACAGACAAACCCTTGAAACCAAGTCATTTATAGAAATTAGCAATTATATTTTCATGAAGATCATCCTGATTATAAACGTGTCTCCAAATTAAACGAGAGCAGCTAAATTGAAATGTAACATATTCCCGAAGCAACCAACTTGCCATTTCAGAGAGATTCCAGCTAGTGCCCGGAGTCAGGGGGAAATGTATCCGAGAGTCAGCCCGGTTTCTAACTTAGTGACTCTGACTCACCCTTACAACCCGTACAACAGCATCAACCCTACAATCCAGCAACGAGCCTAGAGTACTTGAACCAGCTGTAAGTGTACGTGATCAGGAATTGACGAGATTATATCCGTCTATTGTTCTAACGAAACGTTCAGCTTAAAGCTGCGAGAGTCGGGTATCACCGTGACAAGATCAGGAATTGTAGAGCTGTGAGTGAGGAATGTGAATCTGGTTATGTGGGATTCCTGAGTGCACTTTGTAGACATTTTGAATGAAAAAAACGTTTGTTAACGATGGTTATGGGAGAGAAAATGCCTTTGACATATTAAAAGTTTTTAAACAGTACTAGTACTACTACTACGTATATATATGAACATTGCACAGAACGATTAAGCAGCTGATTAACTGTTGACATTTTCGAATTTGTATTCCACTTTTTTCGATTCGGGATTTGAAATACCGGAAATTCGATGCTATTATTATATCAAAGCGAAACATAATAGCACTACTTTTTTGAATTTTTACGGTTTTAGGTGTTAATGCGTTGGGTAAAAACCTACTGTCTGAAAATTTAATGACCGGTTGTAAGATAGTTGTAAACAAATACTGAAATTTAATGAAAAAGTTCTCGTGTAAATTGGTTGAACAGAAAACCTACAGACATAGAAATGAAATACAAATTTAATAAATGAATAAAAATAATAAGAGTCAATCAAATCAATCAAAGAAATTTGTGACACGGGTCATTCAAAAAATATTTTTGAAGAAAGAAAAGGACGTAGCATTGGGAAATAGTCGACCACCAACGCGAATGTCAAGTCTTTTGGTTTAGTTTTACTAGAGAGACAATAAAACTGAGATTAAAAGCTTCAATAGAAACACAATTAAAAAGTTGTCTTTAGTTGTCTTCTTAAGAATTTCACCTTAATCTACATAGCTCTTTCATGTTTCCATCTGTTGTCTGTAGAACACGAATTGAAAAAGTCACAAACTAAATCAAAACGTTTGCTTCGATCGGTACTTGCAACATAATAATGAATCTTTTGTGACAGAATTACAGATCATGTGGTATTAGAGAGGTGAATTAAGTGACCTGACTCAATCTGTTCTGCGATGTTATCTCGGATAGTCGAGTGTCAGATCGCAGACGAAACGTGCTGACTATGTAGTCAGATCGAGAAATACGTCTCTTTACAACGCTGTATCTCTTTATCACACTCTTCCGTAGATCCCGCAGTAACTGAGTAAATGTCAGTTTTAGAACTTGAATGTGAAATCATACCAGCCCAAAAAAAAACGAGAAAAAGAAACTTGAAATGTTTTATGTTAAATCATCGAAGTTAGAGGAGTAATCAGAATCTTTAAGGATCAATCTTGTCCCAACCTGTTTCCTAATTCGTCTGTTTTTGAGCCCAATAGCGAACTGATTCAGAAGGGAAGTCAGGAAAATTGCGGACGTTTTGAAAATGTTCCACTCTGTACAACTAGTCATGACATGTATCTGTGCTTCTTGCGGTAGCAGATAGTCGTTTATCTACGGAGAGTATGGAGACATTGTTATTTAAAGAGAATGGGACTTTTCTAGATTTATGCCAAGGAACGTGTCGCGTATTCTCAGTTCTCAGCATTTGTCTGTTGGTGAATTTCACCACAGAAACATTATTTGAAGACTGAGACTGCGCTGCACTCGTCATTGCTGCAGTATTTGACAGAAGGTTGAAATGACAATGTTAGTCTAGCCAACAATTATGACAAAGATCTACTAGTCTTACCTGGGTTAAGATGAGGAAAGAAACTCCAACTAAGTAAGACAAACTCAGCAGTATTCCTTCCGCTAGGTTAGGGGCTTTGCCTCGCTTCCTCCCTTTTCTCACTTTCTGGTGATTTCCGTGCTTCGTCAATACGCTAAAAAAATACGTTGTAAAACATGTGGTGTCCGAAAAGATCAGGACTTTTCTTAAATAGAATTGAGATTCAAAATTCTAAGAAATTCTAACGCAACAAAATCGGTCAAATCTGGTGACCAAATAGAAATGCAAGGGGGACTCACTATCTAGCCTTGACGACGAGAGCAGAAGCGAGTGTTACCGATCCGACCATCAGGATTATCTGTAACAAACCAAACAGGGGGTAGAACCAGGCTGCGAACTGAAAGTTAAGTCTGTCAGTTTCCAGTATCAGTAGTAACCAGCAACTTAGCCAAATACTTCAAACTGAGTTGTGTGATTTGGACGAAATATTTGAGCCAGATAGCAGCAATTTTTTCAGTTTCTTCTCTGCTATGCCGTAATCGCATATAAAACTCCTAATTTTCCATTTATGGTGATGAATGATGTATCCATGTATCAGATATTCATAATTAGACAACGTCCAGCATGTAGCGGCCAGGTGTATGTTCCAACTTAGTTCTACAGTCGCCACACCTCACCCTTCTAAAGAGACAAGACTGTGGAACTTTAGTGACGTCACAGGCTGGGACCTGCCACACCAAATAGTGGTGTCCAGGATGGAACTTAGTCCGAGTTTGTCGTACCAAACAAGGTGGTGAACAATAGTGTATGTGACCGACAAAGTGCACTAATGATGGGCAGCTCTTAATAAACGGGGGAACTCTCTTTATCAAAACCAACAAGACTGTTTCCATTGAAAATTTCAACAGAAACAGTGACATATAAATTAGAATTGTAGATCTTATTACATATGTTTTCACTATCAGGTTTTTCAAGAACGAAGACGGTTCAAGTGTTTCTCTCTGCTTGCTCAGTACCGCATGTCACTGCAGATGTCCGCAGAATAAGGCTAACACTGGATAAACGTAAAGCAAGGATGTTTGTTTTCTTGAACCACGTGAAACATATACACACGAGAGCAGAGTCATTACACCTGTTTTTGTAAATAGTTAGACATGATTTGTAACGCTGTTACTCTGTACGTCATTACACCTGTTTTTGTAAACGGTTAGGCATGATTTGTAACGCTGTTACTCTGTACGTCATTACACCTGTTTTTGTAAACGGTTAGGCATGATTTGTTACGCTGTTTCACTCATTCTCATAGACATCTGAGTCTTTTACATGTTTATTCTTGAGCCACTTTCAACAAATATTTAACCGACTGTTCATTATTATTGATCATAGATGATCAGTCTATAAAAACATATGTATGTTTCTTCATCACACCTAAAGCTAAACCAAGCCTTGTCGCAAGTTGCTTGCCAAGCAACGTCTAGTAAGCCAAACCTCAAAACAAGCCGTAATATTGGGTAAAACGGCGTCAGAGATCCAATCTTATTAGTAGATTAAAAGCTGTAAATACCAAGTCTACAGACTATTACACAGTCATTATGCACGTGCAATTAAAACTGTTATCTAGACTACAGTAGTAACGTTGTCAAAGTCTAGATGGGGCTCTCTGCTTCTCGTCCACCTTGTTGCACTTGAATGGGACCATCTAAACTCACTCATTAACTTTAGATTTGTCTAGTTTTCTGATGACACTACATCTGAAAGCTTTATTCAGATCTGGCTTTCTATTTTCTGGATTGCTTTACTTTCCATGTTGCCATCCCAGGACGTCATCTTGTAATCTCTGTACTTTTCGCTGAGTTCCATGAGGGTGCGAGACCCTTGTAGTTGAAATTCTATTACTTCTTTGTAATGATATAGTAGAATCCAGATACGTCACCTTGAATCCTTTACCCAGAGAACATTACCGTTTTGTGGTACTATGGCAATTTGTAAGTGCCTTTTTTCCTTCGGTTTTCTAAAGCTTCAATATCTAGCCCATTGAGTAATGTTAGAGTTCTCTATTGTTGGGATAACTGTGACTAACCACAACTACGTTTCGAGATTAGTACGGGAATAGTACGGGAATAGTACGGGAATAGTGCGGAAATAGTACGGGAATAGTACGGGAATCTTCGCTATGAGGCTGTGGTTGATTTTATTCTGATGGTTGTTGAACTATTGCTGTGATATTGTTATTTAATTCAACAAACAGAACAAGTGATTATGATATAAAGAAGTACAGTGCGCTGAATTGTTGAATGGACATTAACTCTATATTACAATTTGCAACATGTTCACAAAGAAAGAGGTAGGTATCCTTATTGTTTACATCGCACTTGTCACGTGATAAACTTGTACATTGTTTACCTATAAGCTTACATACACACAAGCCTCTAAAATGAATGCTGTAAAGCTGTGCTGCTTGAATTGTAAACATCTAACGCCTGCTCAGCTAATAAATTCTGACCTAACCCCACAGTTTCTGAAGATAATCCTGGTTCTGGTGGTGCTGATAACTGTTCTCCACTACATCAACTCAACCCGAACACAAACAACCTCTTCTACTCTCCACGCCAACTCACCCCACAAACACACAAGCTGGACTGATGTACTCCGGGAGGAATCGCCAGACGTTTTCAACCTTCTCCCTGAACACTTTCTCAGCGAGTACAAGAGTTTTTGTTGGAACAACAAGGACGGTAAACTGCTGTGTCTGCCGAGTGTCTATCTAGCAGGGATGCCGAAATGCGGCTCTACAGACCTGTACAACAAGCTGGTATGGCACCAGGAGTTAGTTCGTCCCGTTGTCGGTAAGGAGAACCACTACTGGGCTAGATCTAGACTGGGTAAAAACACCTATCATCTAGATCATACACCTACCCCTCGCAAACACTTCTTCAGTTTCCTGCAATCTCTCGGTCCGGAGAAGGTGGCTGGGCAGCCTGCCTTGAGACTGGTAGACGGGACACAGTCCATGTTGTACGATCTGTTGGGCTGGGAGACAAGATATCCGGGATATGATCGACCTCCTTACTCTAACGCAGATCTGCTGCGCGCAGTCAGTCCGGGAGCTAAAATACTGGTTATCACACGAGATCCAGTCCAGAGACTCTACTCGGACTACATGTACTTTGTTACTGAAACTAACCCCAACGTTACTGCTGGTAGTTTCCATGAAGCAGTCACTCTGGAGATAGGCCGGTTCAGGACGTGTTTGGAGGAACGAGATCTCCGTTCTTGTTGTTACGACTCAGAGAACGACCCTAAACTTAGACTCAGCCTTGGCGTCTACATTTGTTATATTCGAGACTGGAAGGAAGTGTTTGGGGACAACATGCTGGTAATATCTCTGGAGGACTACAGCCGATATCCCATTCCTACACTTTCTCGAATTTTCACATTTCTGGAAGTCTCTCAGCCAGACAACGGCAAACTCAGGACGTTTCTGCAGAGTTCCCAAAAGTCCAACATACGGCCCAGGGATGCAGCGTCCAAGGGTGACATGTTGCCGGAAACCAAGAAGACTTTGCAGCAGTTTTACGGACCGTATAACAGGGAACTTGCTAGATATCTTCAAGACACCCGGTTTTTGTACAAGTATTGATCTAGAATGACTGATATGTTTTAATTAAGAATCAGGAGATTTCAATCAACAATTGTCAATGATTGAATAACAGTGATGAATAAGTGAGGAACATTTTTTTATCCTCAAATGGCGACTGTTGAGGGAACAAGGACAACTATCATCTTAAGAAATTGATGCCGGTGTGCTAGTACATCATATTTGTGACTCAAAGACATCGCCTAATTGAAATATTTACAATTGTTTATTGTCAATGACTACGTTATGACTACGTAAGATTTGTTTTTTATATCGACCATGATAATTTGTTACGCAGTAACTGTATTAATGGTTCATGACTTCATGCCGTGCGAGTCATCATTGCGAATTAAGTTTCTTTTGTTTGTCCATACCGCAATGCCTTGATGTATGATTGAATTAATTTGCTAAAAGAACATTATGGCAGACAAGCAATATACCACCGCAAAAGTTGAAGCAAGATATTACTAAGAGCATACAAATAGTATGGCACTATAGCATTACATCATTTGAAAGAAAATAAAATGTGAACAGTAGATAGAAGGATAATCAGCATTTGTTAAAGTATTAGTGCAGATGACGGTTTTTTGGAGGAGTTACACATTTTTGACCATTGAGAAGATGCGACCAATTATTATCGAGCAACTCTTTCTCGAATTATGAAAAATTTATGACCCCTCTACTCCCCATAATACCGTTATTTATTAGCTGCTTTAATACTACAATTGATAAAATACAGGTGAAAGAACATGACGTATCAGTTAAAGTACAAATAAAAGTACAATCTTATCAACTACAAGTACAATCTTATCAACTACAAGTACAATCTTCTCAACTACAAGTACAATCTTCTCAACTACAAGTACAATCTTCTCAACAACAAGTACAATCTTCACAACTACAAGTACAATCTTCTCAACTACAAGTACAATCTTCTCAACTACAAGTACAATCTTCTCAACTACAAGTACAATCTTCTCGACTACAAGTACATCCTATACAACTACAAG
>JH152783.1:100599-113365 GCA_000226015.1 Mnemiopsis leidyi | reverse complement strand
TACAATCTTCTCAACTAATGAAACAATCTTCTCAACAACAAGTACAATCTTCTCAACTACAAGTACAATCTTCTCAACTACAAGTACAATCTTCTCAACTACAAGTACAATCTTCTCAACAACAAGTACAATCTTCTCAACTACGATTACAATTTTCTAAACTATAAGTACAAACACGCTAAATCTTCACGTACCGTGATGTAGTTAAAACTGTCGCCATGGTGTTGAGGAATGCGGCCCAGAACGTTCCACGTGCACATGTGACCGGATCTGTCGTACTGGAAGGAGAAGTCGGGGCGGATCACACACGGTAACACGAACAGGAACATCAATAGGTACCTGGGGTACGTGATGTGAGTCGGAGTTAAGTAAGATAAATACTGAAATACTTGATAAATAACCACCCTATTTTTCTGTAAAAGTTTCAGGAGTTTTGAAAGAAAGCTTTCTCTGATTCTCGCCAATTTTAATTAAAATCGGACGTAATCGGACGTAATCAAGGTCTTGGCTCATGAAGTTCTTTTCCGGCCCTTGCGGCTATTTCAAACTTCACTTACCTGGTCGATAAATATCCGGTTAGGCAACACATGGAATTGGTGACGTGTAATTGACCAGGTGACGTGTAATCGACCAGGTGACGTGTAATCGACCAGGTGACGTGTAATCGACCAGGTGACGTGTAATCGACCAGGTGACGTGTAATCGACCAGGTGACGTGTAATTGACCAGGTGACGTGGATGATTTCAGAAATTTTCTAAGGAGACACTGGGCGGGTGTCCTACAAAGATCCTTAAAGGCCAAAACTTCATTACTTTGTCTATGACTAATTTCAATGATAAAAATTGGCACAAATGTTCATACAGCTGTTCATACAACTGTTCATACAAAACTCCTTTAGAGTTTTGTGAGAAAATAATTGATCACAAGTGCTGAAACGTAATCGAAGATTTTTTACGGGCCACCTTGTATATCCTTAATAATAATCTTAACAATTATCGGCCGAATAACAGAATTCGTTGTGAAATGAATTTTTTGTTGGGGATTACAATTAGAAAACAGTGAGAAACAGACCTGACGATAGAAGATATTCTGACGGTGTACGTCCTAATGTGACATCTGAAGGCTAGCGGTCTGATGTAGGCGTATGTTTGGAGAATGCTGATAAGACACACTGTGGAACCTGATGCCATGCTCATGAACACCACTGAGAATCCGTAGAGGTTACAAAGGGGACCAAGGAATATTCTGGGGAGGAAAATGTTAATTCTTAGGTTCGTTAAATCGGCGTATAACTCAAACTATGACTAACACAACAAAGACTTGATCGGATATTGATGGATCACTATTAACCAACCAGCTATTAGGTGACAGCTCACAACCTTTTTGTAGAATCACAAAGCTGCCAATAACAGGAAATTAGCTGTCAAAAAGAATAATTTGGTGACACTTTACCAGCTCTTACAACAAACCAGCTCTTACAACAAACAAAAAGTTGCTTGACTTACAAATTTGACTTGAAGGATGCGATAAACAGGGGGATGATGACTAGAGCAGTGAGAAGATCTTCCACGCACAATCCGTAAACAAGACCGTTAATGGGGGTCCGACATTGTTTCTTTCTAGCGGTCCAGAGTATCACCAAGTTGAGGAAGAGTATGGTACCTCCAATCACCTGGCGGGGAAGTCAGGTTAAGTATCACAGCTGGATAGAGAAGTGGTGAATAATTAGATAGAGTTTCTACTATACTGTCCCGTCTAATCACAAGAATCTTAGTCAGAGAGTTTTATAAGATAGTTGAACAGGTTTTAAAGTTAAGCAGGTAAATCTATTTGCTGAAGACACAATTGGAACTCACGATTGAAGCGCTGAGAAGGGCCATATCCAGGGTTTGGGGGTTCAAGCTGGAACAGCTTTTTATCTGATTACCTTGCTCCGCACACACAAAGTCCCACTTCGTCTGTTCCTCGGTAATCGTGTCGCAGAACGGGTCGGAATCATTGGAATTCCCCATGATGTGGTCGTCCTTCACCACAACTCACTTTCGGTTTATGCACTGACTAGGTTAGTTTTAAATCAATTTTAATTCATATAAAAAGGTTCGAAATCTCAATTCTTATGGCGAGAGCCGAGATTACAGTAAGTAACAATATCAAAAGTGACAGCAATAAATCTCACAGCACTAAATCGTGTGAGCTAGTGAGCTAGTCTTCGGCTTAACTTGTCACAGTCACGAGACTGAATTACTCCCCGAATTAAACGATCGAACCTGACCTTTTTGTGAATGAATTAGACAAACAAAAACACCTCATTATGCATTACGCTATTGATAAAAGACAAGGAGACATCAATTACAGAGCAAACCATCTTTTGTCCAATTTTTACAGCTCCTTATGTGAAATGATGACATATGTTAGTCACTAATTTTAGACCAGCGCGGCGATATCTACCCCATAGAAAAATATCAATTATGGAACTCTTTGTCAAAGTTTTAATTCATTTTGGTTTTAGGTTTGAAAATGGTTTAATAGCATTTTTTGGAAGATGGTCACAACTTAGAAAAGAGGCTATAATTGGTGGATTGAACATCAATATTCATTTCTTAAAGACGGTTGCGTATAATAGCTAAACATATTTTCATCACGACGAGATAAAGAAAAGTAAAAATCATGTCAGAAAGTTTCAAAAAAGTATTTCAGCATGAGCACGGAAAGGTGTAAGGGACAGAAATGACCACATTTGACGCTTAGAGCTACTTCGCGATAGAGGACCACAGGGGTACTTTAAATGTGTTCCAGATTTGTACAGAACAGAAATAAGCTTTTTTTTTTCAACCTGTTTAACATCAGTTCGAGACAACAACCCATAGAACTGGATTGGCGACATTCAACAAAATTGAAACCATTGTAGTCTAAAACTAAAGTAGCAACACAAAACATGGCCTAGCAGGGTCTAGGTCACAATTCTACGGGATACAAAATCGGTCAGTAACATGAAGTCTAGGATCAAAGCGGGCGGTAAAGCTTCTTAGACTGGTAGACTGTGAAGAGCACGTGAAGAGTGGCCCATGTTACCCCAGAAACCAGACTTGGTCTGGTAGCACCGTCTATTGTCTGAGATATTGCAGCAAACTGGGGCTAATGTCTAATGAAAGCGAGTTCACTGTAAGATTTCTCTGAAACTGTAGTAATTGATTTAAACCCGATTGTAATCAAATATTGAACCTAAAGCCTCTGCCTGACAATTTCTTAAGACACAATTTAGGTTAACGAAATCGTTAACGGCATTACAGAGACATTCGGCTAAAGCTCAATATTTTTCAGGCTATGTCAGACTTCAACACGCCATTGTAAAAGTATCAACCTCAAATGCTTAGCAACGGGTAAGTTAAAAGAGCAGCTGAGCGGCTTATTGCAATTTGAACTCAATAATACAACGATGATCAAGCGACTAGCAGATTACTCCTGATAAACAATTTACCTGTTATCTCGTTTAACGGGTTAAGTTGGCCGGTACATATACATGTATACATATACATGTGCAATTACTTATTGTAGCAAGTTTCGCTAATTGCCGTAATTATTTGAGTGCACGCTGGCGGAGACATGTCTGTATTTTGAGCTTTCTGAGGTGCTGCATTGTTCAGTTTTGGTAAAAGAAAAAAAAGACACATGGTCGGATATACAGACGGGACTAATTAAATGAAATTGCTCAGCAAAAATTATCTAATTTCATAAAATTTAAAACAAGAATAGGCGTGAAAGACTTTATAAAAAGTCATATACAGAACAATGCTAAATCATACGTTTAGATAATAGTGGCAGAGAAAAAATAGGTAAACGGAGTGCTCAGAAAATTGAGATTGAATCATATCCTGCCAGTGGTATTGTTGGGCCGCAACTTTCAAACTGAGAGCAAGGTATACACCTATTTAGTAGGTTTAACGTTTCAATTAAGAGCATAGTTCTAGGACATTTGACTAATTTATTATAAGGTTAAAATCTGTTATAAGGTTCAAATCAATCAGAAAATAGAGTACAGCAAACAAGTTCCTGCTCAATGCCCGATAATCCATTCTCATAGCAACACCGAGTTTTAGGAGGATGAAAAACAACGAGTGTCATTAACATTATTCATATAGTGGTTTATACTGGTTAGATCTTGATGCGGGTGAAAAGTGTGCGAGATCTTCTTTTTACGTCACAAGCATTACATTTCAGTTAATCTACAAATTAACATGAAAATATAAAACTAACAGCTGGGGGTCACAATCGTCAATCTTAAACACATGTCAGATGAGATTGCAAGCATGTGGTTAGCAGTTTAACTTAGAGTAAGATGTCAGTTATTTCAATGTTAGTTATGTCAACGTTTTTAGGAGTTTTTAACCTTAATATTAATTAAGTCTGTATCGGTATATAGCTAGGGTGTAAGAATAAGATGACCATTGGACCTACGTCCTACGACCATGGTCATGAATCTAAAATTTCCGTGGCCAAATGGTCAAACTTTAGAACATGACCATTGCAAAAATCCAAATTTACCATGGTTATGTTCAAGTTTTTTGACAATTAAACTGGAGCAAATTCTAGGGTGTCATGATCATAGTCAGTGCCTGAGACCCGAACCCCCACCCCTACATAGCCGATTGACCAGAAACTAAGTGTGTATAACGTTAAACTCAACAAACAAGGTTAATTCTAGAGAATAATACCAAAACAAATAGTCATTGACTTACAAGGAGATTGAAACTTTGTCAACAAAACTGCTTCGATTACTTATGCCAATTCATAAGTTTTGTTCTATAGTGATTTCATAGTTTGATGTGAAAATTACAGCTCCTTGATATATGGCTGGGAAAAGATTTGAAACAAAACTGGGAATTGTGGAACCTGATAATAGAGTTCAAACCAGTAAGCGAGTGGAGAGTATTGCCATTGGACAGATGGAAGTGGTTTTTCAAAATGTGACACGAATTTAAAGTAAAAAGCAAAACTTGTAACCTTAGGAACAGTGCTTCAAAACATTCAATGTGAGACACCTCCAATTAACACGCTTATTGAGCGACCGAAATCAATTGATGAAAGCAAAGATATTTTAATTAAAGTTGAATGACAGATGGACTTGCAAATTAGCAGTGACAAACTTACAGACAACGAAAATTGATATCGAGAAGTCTAAAATGTCTAAATAGGTCAAAGCAAAAATTTTAAAGATAGAAACGACTTATGAAAATAATAATATGTTGATTCAAACAATTAAACCGTTACATATGCTGGATAATGGTCTAATTTATCAGCTCCGGAGTTGATATTTTTAGTTAGACGCGGCTCGCAGAAGAAACCGAAGAGAAGAAAAGGGCTATGGGGTAAAAACCAACGACTTAAAGAGTTAAACAAACCGCAAGCCGACCCATTTTCCATACCGAGTAGACTACAAAGCAGAGTACAAAACAGACTATGAAATAGTGCAAGAAAACCCCCTCAAACTTAAAGAAGAACCACACTAAAACTTAAAGTTAAAGAAGAACCACACTCTGCGGAACCTCCATCTTCGATCACCAGACGTAGTCGCTTTGTTATTTCTAGTAGAACTATGCGAGACAAAGAAAGTTGCCCTCCGTTAATTCTCGCTAATGCTGTAAGGAGAAGAAGGAGCGGTAAAAAAGCTTCTGTAGTACATCAATGGGACAACAAAAAGTTCTGAAGTAGTAATTTCTTTACAGAAAGACTTTCCTTACTCTGAATCTTAATTTTACCGATAGGTTGAGTTTGACGATAAAACGACTAATTCCGGGCAATTTTAGTTTAACCTACACAGAGTTATGTCTTTAATCTATAATTGAAACGTTTAGTCGTTTTATCTGATGATCGATGACTGAAATTCGTGTAAAATAGAATAAAAACAAAAGGGAAAATAGAACAAAATAGAAAATAACAAAATAGAAAATAAACAAAAGTGAAATGTCGACCGGTTAAGGATTGCAACCTCATCAAGTTTCAAACCAACAAGTTACTTGTGATGAGAACCACAAATACACGGAAATTTTACTAGGATAGATTAAATTTATGTGAGAATATATAACTTTGGATTGACCAAGTACACACTTTCTTAACTACCCCTATCTAGTGTCTAGGGTAAGAAAAAGAAGAAGAAAGGGCCTGTAAAATTGATCACAATCTGTACAGAGTACAGAATAGAAATGGTGTAAACACTTAAATTAATATCGCATGTAAGCCATCTAAACTTTGAATTAAGAAATTTAAACTATAGTAAATGAAGACAATTCTATAGTTTAGGCAGCTATCTGGATGTGAGCAGGAAAACATGAAGGACCTGTCTAGGTTTTGGAATCGGATACTGTTTAAGTGAAGTTTTGAGTAAACAGCCATCCTTAATTACAAAACAAAGTCGGAATAGTTGAAGTTCAACAGTTTTCGGTTACCAAATCAGTGACATTTGTACATACTTGGGTACAAGACAAACACCATTTAAAGTTTAAACAAAGGAGGTCTCATACAAATTGAACTTAAATGAGTATATTCCCGTTGGACCAGGAAATTTGTACTTCCAACTTACTTGCAGTTGCAAAGTACCACTTAATTAAGCCGAATATTCAAATACTGAATTGAACATACATAAATTTGATAAAAGCAGCCATTAATAATCCTCCAGTTGGTGTGAAATGTAATTAAATTTGATGCAATTGAATAATATGACAAAGCTCAAATAAACCAATAAGAAAACCTTGGCTAACTAGCAATTATCAATGATTGCTTTAAGAAGACCAGAACTTTAGGATATTTGTTTAACACCTCACAAAGTCACTATAGCCTGAACACTACCCTGAACACCACATTCTTTTGTCTCCTGACCTTCTTACGACCGGCTCATGTGGCCTGGAAGCTTTATTCAATCAACTTCGGAATTCCAAGGTCTCTATGAGTTGCTTTAGAATGATGTAAAAATGTAGATTACGTGTGTGAAGCACTCACTTAGACTTGTAGACTGAACGGTAACCGGACAGCTGAGTACAGAGAGAATGGAAAAATACTAGGCAATAAACTGAACTCTGCTATGAAACTTCCTGTTAAAGCTATTCTTCCGTCAAAAAATTTGGTCACAGTAAATTTCATAGCGGATTTAAGTTTCAAGGCTTGAGAAAAGTGCAACATGTTGTGTTTAAAAAATGATGCTGAATTCAAACATGTGCTACATCAGCAGACGTACATACTACGTAAAACTACGGAGAGATTATCCGTTAAGATAAAGTTAAAATTTTAGTATATGACTTAATTACACTACTAGTACTACATTTAATTGGCTGAAATATTTCCAGATGGTGATTTCTACATGAGTAGTTGGGGACTGGCCAGTTTTACCTCGTATGAACAGCGAGTAAAGTCACAATTTTGACATCAACATGCACCACATACATACAACAAAAATATCGTATTATTATTTAGTTCTAATTTTAATACTAAATTTCCAGCTGATATTGATAAACCAGGACAGAAGCTACATCAAAGCAGGTTGTAATCACCGAAATAAGGAGCTGGCTCAAAAGTTCCGCCCGTTTTAAGATAGACCAGTAAAACAGCAGGTAATGAATATATAAGTACCGATTTCAACAACTTCCCAAACGAAAATAGGAAAAATGAAAGTTTTTTCGCATCAACAGGGACACTCGCGACTCTCAGTCCAAATGATTTACGGAGCGTTTCACGCATATTAAAACTTAATTTGCGGACGTCACAAGAACGTTAGTAAATGTGGAGCGGGCCGTGCGGTGTGAATCAAGGTCCAGGCATCAGGCAGCAAGGAACGGTGTGCCCGATAAAAGGAAGAGCAAGCCAGGTGAAGTGCGGTAACGCGGGATCAGCTGGTCTGGTGGTGCACTACCGCTCACATTCTCCCGTACATCTGCTCGTGTGGCTTTCACCATTCCTTATGTCTTTACATGATATAGCCACTGTTACCTGTAAATAGCCTTGAAAACACATCACAAGCCACTAAGTCAAACGATTGAAGTTCGACTGTCAAGGTCACGCTGAGCTTGTGATATAGATTCCTACGGTTGAAGTTTGCGCCGGTAAATTTTTGGCCAAATTCAAGAAATAATCATAATGAGAAGTGTGTAGGCAAGCCCTGGCCCCAATGAATTAATGAAACGGCATTTTTAAGACTTCTTGGTGCTGCACTTGGTAGACATTAGAATTGGAAAACGCCTTGTGGATATTGGATATGACGACTTTTTAATTAACAAAAAACGTTCAAAAATTTTAGTGAGTGTAAAGCTAAAAAACATAGCAAACGTTTTCAGTAGTCAAGTTAAACTAAAATAGGACAAACAAAGAAACGCGAAATGTTAACGAAAACTGTTTTCATATTTAAAACGAATTTGGAAATCAAAATTTGAACAAAGAGAAATTGTCCAATAAAAAACTCTTTGACCGAAGCTCTTGATCAATCATGATATATCGCATGCTAAAAATTGATTTCTAGTAATAACTACCCACGCACTGAAGTAAAATTGTACACTTATTGACCACATGAAGCAGGATGCTACTGGATGAAGAACCATGGAAGACTGCAGTGTTTTTGTTGGCGCTCTAAATAATGTACAAATATAAGTAAATATCAAGAGATTGGGACTGTTTGTCTAACGTAAAACGGCGGATATATCCAAACCAACGTACCATGGGAAGTTGGAATCTTAACCTAACCTACTCTGATCGCGAGGAGTTTTACTAGTGGCACAAACTACGACAAATGATGCACCACGTAGGCAAGACAAACTGTGAAGTCCCAGTTGGAGTTCCTGAATATTAGTAAATTTTAAATCGTTGAAACTAGAACAATCACGAATGTATGTAAGCTAAACCCTGAATTCACTCGGACCCAGTAGACATGAAGATTTTAATGATGAAGAAGTAAAGAATGATAGCCCAAATGCACGTAAACTAAAAGTGGAAACATATTCTCTCCCAGGAGATATCAGATAGCAACAAACCAGTGCAGCTCATCAGCAGCAGTCTACAGTGGAGATGACACTAGCCGAGTTTCAGAGCGAGCGTTCCTTCCACCTGACTGCTGGTTCAGTTCCCGTACATAACGGGGAGCTGCTTAGTGAGGAGCTGGCCCCAAACAATGGAAGACATGGTGGGTAAGACAGTGTGTGAGTCATTCTTTCGGGGAAGCAGATTATTTGTTTACAAACTTGATTAGCTGCAAAAGGGAGTCAAGTTTAGAAATGAAACATTGCATTGGAGTGGGTTTATTGATTTTCTTTACATGACCTGAAGTTGCTCTGGAACATCAAAATAATTTGAATTATCGACACAATTATGTTAATTTTTCTAATTTAACATCCAAAATACACTGGTTTAATGTTAAGTCATATCCTCTTTCAGTTAGGCGTAAAACGTTTGGCACAGTAAACGAGTAAAAGTATTGTTTCTTAAACGACTTAAGACAGGAAACGCTTGTTGTTGAAATCACTAAATTAAATAATTCACAAAATTGTAATTGCTTTAGCCTCGAGACAGATTTCACACGAGCGAAACACATCACAGTGCAATCACACAGAACAAAACCGGCCACTAAGCCTAATTTCAAGAGAGAAACCCCAGTTGTTCGTCTGAAAAACAAAAATAAATGACAGCACGTGGTTGACCTATTGTTCAGGACCTTCCAGAAGTCCGGTACTTCTGCAGTACAGGACACACGATATACCGTGATGAACGATAACTCCAGACTTAACCGCTCCAGCTAACGACTGATAGCAGACCGGTCCTTTATCTAACGCAACTTCTACACGGGATCTTTAGCACAGAAACTGAAACACATTCCGTCTGAAGGTGCAGTTGATATAACACACGTGTGTGCGGTGGTTAAAGCCATCTAACATCTGGTTAATTTTGAGTGGTTATTGAGCTTTATTTCGTAAACAGCTGCTTTAAACCTTCCAGTGCAATCATAACTAATGATTCGGTCGTATATCTGAATTGCAGTGGCACTGTGACGGCATTTTCACGGCACTGGGGCAACGAAAGTGCCGCCAAATTGTGCCAGTGGAATTCGGATGTATGACCAATTATTCAAGCAACAAATAACAGAGAGGCTCATAGAATAGTATGGTATTCCGATCATCAAATTCAATGCTGCCGCTAAATCTATATGCAAACAGATGTTCAAACAAAGCAACTCGTAAGTTGTTGCTATATTTTTAGTATCAGTAAATAGTAACCGTTGCAAAATTAGCTCAATTTCTCAAATAAACTCGCTAAAGCAAAACAGGCTATATTCGTTCCGAGCTATAGACATAGTCTAACCTCGTCTTAGAATTGAAATATACAGAAGAAGATGGAAATTCGCAAAATCACGTTGTAATTCATATAAAAGGCTACCATTGGACCACAAATGTGACAGACCCAAGAATTTTTCAAATTCTTCACCTCAAAACCAGGACGGTTTAGTTAAAGTTTTATGGGTTGACCCCTCTGGTTTCAAAATCACTAAACATTGTGTCAAAAGCTAGTAGACGCTGTTTGAAGTCGTAAGTTCAAGGTCTGTCATCAGTTTGCTGATAATCTGGTTCACAATGCAATGCACGAAAGTGAACCTGAAGTAAAAAAGGTATCATCGAATTCTCAAAGTTGTGTGTTAATCACATTGACAAGAATTAACGCCACAGCAGTAGTGCTAATTTTGATTTAAGTAGTCAAAATCAGACAAATTAACGGACACGTGTGTGTGTTCTGTGTCGGTGTACTGCAAATCTACCGAAAGTAAAGTAGACCTAGACACGAACGAGCGACAGCACCAAACACCAAAACTCCGGTTCACAAAAACACGAGCCATCGCGGACAGGTTGCTCAGAAAAATCGTCACCCCAAGCTCTGGAAATGCGGCGTGTGATAATTTTGTCGCGTTTCAGTTTTGTCACGAGACAGACGGTGCGACACCGAGAATAACAACAAGCTATTTCAGGCAGCAAACATAGGCCAATCTAGTCCTGGTGGAGCAGACACAAATGATTGTTGGAGACGAAGGACGCTGGCCAGCGAAGGTCTGCAGATGGGAGCGTCTATTTGGACACTACACAGAATGTAGCGTGGACGTAGCAACACGGGAACACGGTGGACGGCGAGCTTCTGTACAACTCTCACACTCGCTAATTACGTCATCAATAAAAGCAGAACAATCCACACAAACAGCTGTGAAGAGATGCGGCAACACGATGATCAAGTGGGGGGGGGGGGGTGGGGGTAACTCGTAAACTTGCTGGTAAATATTAACCAGCGGTTGTCCTCAACAATTAAATACTTGTAGTACGGCTATATTGGTTAGGCTGATTGAAACATGAAAGACATTGGCGACTGATCTGGTCACTGATTGTGTCCACTTTCCCACTCGTTAAAAGTTGCTTTGTCCATTGTTTCAAGTATGTTAAACGTTAGTTCATTAGCTGTGCAGGGTGGATTGTAAACTCCTGGGATTAACCTTCACGATGTAATATGTTCATGCTGTAGAATCCAGTGAGGCGAGTTGACAACAAATTTATTCGTCACATTATAACTGTAAATTATTCGCTATTATGGGAAATTTTACACCAGTGATAAACAAGATTACGTACAAAGACCAGGATCAATTAATATCGATGCAATGCATTACAATAAATCAGATGCAAACTGTGAAAGTTCAGACAAAACGTCGCTCAACCTGCGTCCGTAACCTCAGCTCTGAAGAGACCGCCCTTGCTCACATCAGTTTCGCTAGTAGACGCTTTCTGATGTCTGGCCCTCCAGCCGCAAACGTGGCGCTAAACTGGGTCGCAACGTGATACAACCTCATTGTGAAAGATGAATTAGAATGTGGGATACTGAGACAAGCAGACGATCTATTACTTTTTAAGTCCGGACAACGAAAAAATCAAATACATGATGCTGTCAGAAAACAAATATAGTTCTTCGTATTCTTCTGTGTCCTTCCGTAAGTTAAAGTCAGTGTCCTATAAGTTGGCAGTGTATGAGAGTTGTGTCCGAGAAAGTTGATTCCAAGTTAGGCGTGTCCGCTATACTTTACATCTCTCCATCACAATATCACCTTTACACAGGTTGTATCTTGTGTTTTCTTGCTCTGGGACTGTTCACGGGTGCAGGACTCATTGCTAACTTCTCCTGGTTCACCAAGTGTTGTTCCTCGTTCATAATGAACCTCTCTTCAACGATGCTCTGGCACCATCTGAACGGGATACGGGGATACTTGGTAATGAGTAGGGGATACTTAATAATGAGTAGGAGATACTTGGTAACGAGTAGGAGATACTTGGTAACGAGTAGGAGATACTTGGTAACGAGTAGGGGATACTTGGTAAGGAGTAGGAGATACTTGGTAACGAGTAGGAGATACTTGGTAACAAGTAGGAGATACTTGGTAAGGAGAATGAGTAGGAGATACTTGGTCAACGAGTAGGAGATACTTGGTAACGAGTAGGGGATAGTTGGTAACGAGTAGGGGATACTTGGTAACGAGTAGGAGATACTTGGTAATGAGTAGGAGATACATAGTAACAGATAAGGGATACTTGGTAACGAATAGAAGATACATAGTAACAGATAAGGGATACTTGGTAACGAATAGAAGATACATAGTAATTACAGATAAGGGATACTTGGTAACGAATAGAAGATACATAGTAACAGATAAGGGATACTTGGTAATGAGTAGGAGATAATCTGTTACAGCAATGTTAATTACAACGG
>JH152783.1:80137-92022 GCA_000226015.1 Mnemiopsis leidyi | reverse complement strand
AAAGTTGACCAGTCGTTACAAAAGTTGACCAGTCGTTACAAAAGTTGACCAGTCGTTACAAAAGTTGACCAGTCGTTACAAAAGTTGACCAGTCGTTATAGAAAACTTGACCAATTGTTATATCCTCTGGTAATCCGAATCTGACTCCTAAAAAGAGCAGTAATTTGCTTGATAATTGAATCGTCACAAGCACATTGACAATTTGATGGACCATTTTTTGTTTAAACGCCCTCCTAATGCTAATGTTGTCTGTCAACCCCCCTCTAAGAAACCTAGCCCTGCTGCCAAGCAGGGAAAGGTTTCCGCCTTAGTTAGAGTTGCAGAATTTGGCCGCGATAAGTTTTACGCAGATGGTGATAAATTGTTCTTTCGAGCTTGTAATGTTGTTATTGAGCACACACGGAAGAACACGGTGGAGCGTCATCTCAAAAGAAAGGTAGGATGCCGATTCTTTGTTAGTAAAAAATGTGTTACCTTTCCCCGGTAAAATTGGCCGATTCATTATAGCGTTATTCTTAAAACCTACCTGACACCAAACACCAGAGTAACTTAGAATCAAACAATCGCATTAGGCAATTGAAAAAATGATTGCATTAATTATACCCTAAGCCCTATATTTACAATTTTTGCCGCGACAAAGCCGCGATTTTCACGATTTTTGCCACGACATAGCCGCGATTTTCACGATTTTTGCCGCGACATTGCCGCGATGTTCATGATTTTGACCGCGACAAGGCCGCGATTTTTGGCATTTTGGCTTGTCGCGGCACCGCGATTTTTGGCCTTTAAAACCGCGACAAATTTTTGCCCCTGACGGTTTACAACTGTCAAAACAACGGTTTTCGAAATGAGATGGAATAAAACAGAAATCTCTCTTAATCAGGAAGTCTGTAGAAATATAACGAAACTGTGTTGCAGGTTTCGGTGCAGGAAATGTAAATCTACCTTCACAAGAAAGGACAACTTCAAGATCCACATCAAGAGAAAGGCGGCTTGCAGGGACATGATGAAGGACAACAATATAGATACAGTGCTGGAGGTTCTGGAATCTGACAAGAAAATTGGTAAGTCTTATAGAAGTCATAGCCGAAACTAGAACATCCTCGTCCCTCGACGGTTAAGAATCAATAGAGCAAACACAGCAGAGTCCGAACAGTCCAGACTACTACAGAACGTATTGTTAATGTAAACCATAGGAAAATGCAAGATATTATTTTCAATACTTTATACCTCTATCTTAGTTATTGTGAAACAAGCTAAAGAGAAACGGACAAAGAGGAATGAGTCGAACTCTCCAGAAGAAAAACGTTCAGGAATTAATGAGCCAGAAAATCTACCTGTAAGACTCCAAGGTAACAATTCTTGATTCAATTAAGTAATTAATTGACGGATCCAGATATTCTGAATCAAACCTGAACCTCAAACAATCCACTCGCCCTAGCCTTATTAGCTAAGGATATATAGACTATAGAGATTAGTGTTTATCACAGGAAAGCGGTGAAGTCCAATTATTTGAACTCAAATACTAAACAATTTTATCATAACAATATAGTCTGATATAGTCTGATTTAACAATTGACTGCAGACATCAGACGCTAACTCCTCAACTTTTCAGACAAGGCAATGCTGGTGCCAGTGACTCAGAACTCAGATGGGAATCTCGTCATAACTGGAGATGCAATAAACCTGTCCCCGGACGAAGCCGAGAAAATACTGAGTCAGAGCCCCGAGACTAAGAAGTGTGCAGAGGAGGTACAATTAGATAGCAATCTCCACACTCTCTGGTGTTCGGATGACAAGGATCTGTATGACGAACCAGCTAAAACTCCGACTGACATCGTGGGACTGAACACGGACATCCCCATAACGGACCAGCTTGCTTGCCGAATAGGGTTGCAGGATCAGTCCCAGTATCAACCAACACCAACTGTCGTAGTTGACTCCGGTATGGGGTATCAGATGGAGTTTTCTAATGTTGATGTGAACGTGATACAGCCAGATTCGCAGATGGAATCTTTCAGGATAAGTATCACAGCTGATTGTAGTCCTTCTAAAAGATCAAAATCAAATATCTCTGTCGGCGAAACCTCAACAAGGATCACTGAAGTGGAGTCGGCTAGAAACCCTACAGAAACAATAAAAAGCAATTCTGAAAAGCCAAAGGGAGTAGACGAAATAATAAATGGGCTAAAACAGAGGATGGAATCACAAAATGGAATGCTAATGGGCTCAGAAGACTCAGAAGTATGGCCAAATGTTGAAAATGAACCTGCAGCAGAACCCTCTCAGACTAATCTCATCTCTCAACCAGAAGTTGAAGGAACGATAAACACAACGGAAAAAACGTTCACAGGGCAAACTTCATTAAGTCCAGATGATGTTGTCCAACAGAGCAACCATTCCAAGGATGTTTTGTCAAGCGTTACAATAGCAGATCAGTCAACTCCAACCATCAATGTTTCACCACATCTAGAGCAGGTTGATCAAGTATTTATGCCAGTTGCACAGCACAGTATTACAGATCCTGAACTTGAAGGGGTTATGATGGCAGATGAACATGAAAGCGTCCAACCGTTGCTAAATGACCGGCTACAACATTCCCAAATACTCAATACAGTTATTCAGCCGGTTATAGGTACGCTTGGTGCAATGGAAAATACAGAGCAATCATCTAACATCATTCTCTTCCAACAAGAACCCCAAGTTCAAATATCAGGACAGCTGTTAAATAACAAGGTGATAAGACAAATCAGCCCGAAGATGATTGAAGTTCCGGTTCCAACTTTCACCCAGCAGCCTGAGCAAACAGCTCCACCAACAGATCTCTTATCTAGAGTTATAGAGGACATACTGACAGACACCGTCACAGAACTGCAGGAAGAAGTTGACGATCAGATCATCAATGTGATGCAAGGAGGACACACCATCACCAGCACTCCTCCTAGGACTAAGAGTGCTATGGATCTGTTGCAGGCAGTTAAGATAATGAGATCTAGAATCACGGAACCGGAAATTGATTCACCTCCCATGAATACGACGGAGATTGTGCCGGAGGTTGGAACACCGGCAGCTCAACAGGGCGACAAGGAATTGCAGCCTCCTCAACCAGATGGAGACATCATATCGGTCATTGAAGCTTTAACTTCTGACATTAGAGAGGGGAAATCGAAGAATAAAACTCCAAATAAAACTCCAAATAAAACTCCTAGGAAGACGCCTAAATCTGCAACAAGAAAAACTCCAAAATCGAAACGCTCTATGACAAAAGAGTCGCCAAAGAACAGTGTTTTAAGAATCATAAACTCACACAAATCCGGCGAGAAGGACTTCGTCAAACAGATCTTCAAAGCAAAGAAGCGTCTCTTCTCTGAAAAAGGTGACGAAGATGAATTTGACACTCAACAATCCAAAGCAATAAAACTGGATGACACACCCATGATATTAGGGCAGCACGTGTTAGAGCAAAATGACAAACTCCGAGCAGCAGCTTTGGGTGAATTTCAATTGGAAGAGGCTACTTCAAGTGAAAACAAAAATGTATCAGAAAATCCTGAGAAACAGGATTCACTTCCACTCACCTCAGATCAAGGAGACAATTCCGATATAGATCCACCCTCAACATTGAGAGACGTGAAAACACCACTGGGAGATATATTATCTCCGTTCACAGAGCAGCTGATAGGAGACTTCTCGCTGGGTCGAGATAGTATCTTGTCCCCGATATCTCCTCTCAGAGTATCCTCGCCTTTCGCCCACCAGGAATCGCCCAACTTCCTTCTCTTCAATTCTCCAGTCCGCAGTAAAACCCCAGAACTCCAACAAGAGCTGAATTCTGGTAGATCTTCTCCCATGTTTCTCAGATCGCAGACTCCGGACAACGCCTTCCTCCGGTCACATACTCCGGACCGGACTATTTTGCAAACTCCGGATCAGTCCAAGTTGGGAGTTTTGTCGTTTGAGCAGGAAGAGCAGCCGTTTGAGGATAACTTCATCTGGCGTGAGCTAGAACACATGTTTAGGAATAAGAGAAACAGTCCTGGTAACTTAGAAAACGACTGGTTTCAGTCATAATTTTACAAACTTAATTTATTATTTTAATTGAAACTTGAAAATACTTATTTCTACGATTTTCAGTGGCCAAAAAAGGTCAAGTTAATTTTTCAACTGAATTTAGTCTGTTTCACCTAAAGTGGAAAGATGTGATTTCTAAGAATTGTTCTGGCAATATGTATGGACGGGATTCTTATTCTAATCGTAGTCTGTAATTAACATTCCAACAGCTACTCAATACTTTTTTCTTTAAATGCAAAATCGTAGCAATAAGCAACTTTTTATATCAACAGGCAATCCTAAGTATTCTCACACATCTAAAGCATACAGCTTTGTTTGCATAACTGTCTTCACTTTTTTTAAAAGATACTTCGCTGTTTTGAAGCATGAAAACCAATAACTGGTATTAAATATTTCAACGAAATTGGAATTTAGATATGGACATCAGGTATGGAAAAATTTAAATCTAAAAATAATTTAACAGTAAGAGACTTTCAGATAAATAAGAGGCTAATGATTTTGTCGCGTATTTATTTTGTTTTAAAAATATGATTTCATTTGACAGTCAAATATTAAAAACGACAAAAATCTTTAAAAGCTACACGCCTTATACAATAAACTGAATAAATTTTAGAGTTCAGATTTTCTATCCACATCTCATTCGATCTCATTCGGCCATCTTCCTCTTGCTGATGACACTACAGAAGTCTGTAGTTGATTTAGAGACCTTGTAGTAGTGATCAATGGCAGCGCTCCTTCCTAACAGCTCCACAAAGTCCTCGTCGTGGGTGATGATAATCAGCTGGAAATGTCCGCTATCTGAAAGTAGGACATTTACATGTTCATTCTGTTGACAATATGCGTCGTTGTGAATGAGAGCATGTGCCAAAAACAGAAATTCCAGTCTAATCCAGCTCCTTAAAATAGAAACTACAAAGTTTCATTGAATTAATAAACACATTTTCACTTACTCTGTCGGCTCTTGATGAATTTCCCCAGAGCGTGAGCGAGACTCTCGATATTCTCCCGATCCAGGTTGGTGGTAGGTTCGTCCAGGGTGATGATCCCACAGTTGTTACAGAACGTCTCCGCTAGAGCTAGCCGGATGAGCAGGGCTGCTAACACTCGCTGTCCGGCACTGCTGTGTTGTCTCATGTCTATAAACACACCTGAGAGAGAGGATTATGGGAGGAAATCCTGGAGCGAGCTCGGTAAACTCTCGGGGATACAACTAGAGGTGTGCTCATCTTTATTTACCATCAAAGTACTCTAAATATCTTGGCTTTAGGCAACTTCATCAAGCACAGATTTAAAACGACTATACTTCCGACAAAATTATGATTCCATTTGACTTACCGCCCTTGTTCATGGCGACACGATAGTTGCAAGTCTTCCTCCTGCCAACTGACTCAACCTCGTCATCATCAGTCCTTATCTCAATGTAGTCAATGTCACCACCTCTGAACACGCAGATGAAATGAGGAACAGGTTTATGAGATGAAATTCTTATGGATACTGTCATATAATTGCATAAAAATACCTCCTTTTCAAAAAAATACCTGTAAATTTCAACCCACAACTCCCTCAAAGTTCTGTTGATCTCTTGCATCTTGTCACTGTGGAACCTCATGATGGCACGCTCATAAGAAATGATAAACATCTCGAGATCCTTGGCGGTTTGCTGTCCCACGTGACACTTGATATTCTGATGATGATACGTTGTCTGGGCGTCCTTGAACATCTTGCTGTTCAGCTCCTTCTTCAATCTCGACACTTGCTCAGCGAACCCTCGGTTTCTGCCCTCCTGTCCAGCTTTGTTGCGGCTATTCTCGTCTATTTCACTCTGTATCTTCCCGGCTGTAGAACGAGCACTGGAGAGCTCTTTGTCGGAAAGTTGTCTTTCTACTCCCTTGATGTCCTCTTGTACGCTAGATTGGGATATTTCTGTATTATTGAGTAATGGTGCGATTCAGGGAATCATGGAATCATGAGAGACTTTTAAATTGCAATTCGTCTAGACCAACACCAAATGTTGAGTAATGTTGTCTAAATATAGATCATCATGCAAATTGCGTTTATGATCATTAGTAAACTGAGAATATCGGTTGTAATCACCTCTCCATCTCCTGGTCAAATTCCCTGATCTGTAAACAACCCTCAAGGTCTCTCTTCCGTACTTGGCTGCTATCCAAGTCTCGTTTTAACTGCTGAAGTTGACCTTCTAACTTTTTCTTCTGCATCTTTAGGTTCTCGTATTCCTCCTTGCACTGCTCCAGACGGGAACTGAGGCTAGACAGGTTTCCACTGCTAGATCCACTGTGGTGTGCTAACTGAGGCAGGATAGGAATCATTTGGAAGTATCACAATAGTCCAGCATCCTTTCAATAATAAAGCCATTCAGGAAGACAGACACACGCCAATTCGCGTAAGGACTTAACAAAATGTAGAGTCTAGAAACCTGTTGCTCGAGTTTGCGGGCGTTGTCGACCGCGTTGGTCAATCTGTTAAGAGAATCTCTGACTCTTCTTTGAGTTGCCAAGTCTTCCTCTGAGAGTTCGGCAAGCTTCCTCTCCAGTACTTCCAGCTTGTCTTCGGTGGGTTTTATCGTCTCTTCTACCTTTCGTTCCCCTTGTGATAACTCAGCTATCTCTATCGCCTTTTCCTTCCTCTGAAAATTGTGCATTCTATGTATACTGCATCCATAAAAAGGGCTACAAGAAACATTATGTCATGTCCACTTTATTTCGACCCAATATAAACACAAGGATAAATTGTTTGCCTCTTGACTAAAAGTAACATAAGAACAGTAAACAGTAGACACACCCTCTCTTCCAATCCGGTGAGACCCTGCATCTTGGTACTCAGCGCGATATGTTCGTCCTGCACGGAGTAGAAGCGCTGTCGGAGCGCGTTACACTTCGTCTCCCCTCGTGTCTTGCTGTCCATCAGCCGCGAGTGTTCGTGTTGTAGAGCACTGTACTCTTCTTGGTATCGGGACTGTTCCTCTATAGCTTCTTTTAGAGTCTGGGATATAAATTTTTGAATTTGATACGTACAGTCGACCATTTACCGCACTTCTGAACACCAATAAAGAAAATCCAATGGGGATGCTTAAATCGTGTTAGTAAAGGCAGGATGTCAAACATATCTAATGAGAAGCTCGTACCTTTGAGTAGGAGCTAACAAGGCGGGAACTAAGACTAGCGATCTTATCTTTCAATGCAGAACATTCTCTATGTAGTCTGTCAACGTAATCTAGATCTTTTTCCATTTGCTGGGCTTCGTATTGGTCACCAGCCAATAGCTGAAAATATATTATTTATTTTCACAGTTAACGGAGGCGAGCTAAGCCCACGATGGACCCAGGGGCCAGGTTCATTTAGCACAATAAATGCATCATGCAAATTATTCTATTTGAATATTCCAATTTTTCAAATAGAATGTTAAACCTGAGCCGCTTCCTCGAGATCATCTACGACTTCCTTCTCCTCTTCTATCTTCTTTTCCAGTTCATTAATTTGGTTACAAAATTCTGGAATTTTCGTTTGCTGTAGATCATTCAGTTCGGTGTAAAGACCGGCCGCTGCTTTCAGGGCGTAAAATTTTTCTTCTGCAGCCACTTCTTCTTGCTTAGCTTTCGCCTGGCAATCATGTTAATAGTTGAAATAGTATAACCTTTGTGCTAGCGTCACCTGTCACCCTAGGTGTTATATCATATATAACACCTAGGGTGTGACACTGTACAAAAAATGGAGTGTTTCTAAATTAAACTCATACATGGACCCCTTCCCTGACAACCCCCCTACTCCGGGATGCACAGAATTAAATCAAAACTGGCGCTAAGACCCTAGATTTGCCTTCTTCTAAACTACTCATTAGGTTCAGTAGGTTCATTGGAACCTATTGACAAGCTGGAAATTGGATAAGTGATGCATCATTTAGTGTACTTAGTATCCCCTCTTTAATCACACGCTTTTACATGAGAACTATTAACAAAGTACCCGATACCAGATACTGGTCCAAACTGTTCTATGATATACATGTATCGTGGGTGAATTCTGTTTAAAATTTGAATAACTAACCGTCTTTTCTGGTGCTTTTTTACTTTTCTCTTTCAAATGCTCGACTGCTGTTTTGGCCTTCTCTTCTCCGAGGTGAGATCGACAAATCGGGCAGGCTTTTGTAGCAATCATCTGGGAAAAAGCAATTTAGGTGAAGCTGAAAAATACACTATTATGATGAAACCGATCGTCTCCCGTAATTTGGCTAAACTTACATTCAAATGAGGGCAGCAAGTTATATATTTTCTTTGGAATCTTAAGAAAAAACAGGTAATCGAAGAATTGAACATTTTAAACCGAAGCTTAAGCCGTATTGTTATTAAGAAAATCCACAACGCGCGGAGAAAGTTGTCGCGTGTGTTTGTTGACGATTTCACAGTACTATAGAAAGATTCAACAATATCTAGCAATAGCAACGTCCATAAAGCGGGAAGATAGGTTTGACTGACAAGACCTCTGCTGTTTTCGCGGGTATGTCAAGGCATGTTTGTACATAATTAAGAAATAGAGCAAACCCTCTCTGCGAATCTGTCGTAAGTATGTGCAAGTCCATAAAGGGAGGAGTGAAATTTTTTCGCCTTGCTGTAATCTTCGCCTGCCCGTTGTAACTCTGATTCGTAAAAAGCGGGATTAGAACAAACTTCGACGATCTTATCCTTGACAGTCTGTGCCTTAGCCTTGCACTCTTTCAGCTGCTGTTGCACCAACTTCAGCTTCATTTCTTTCTGAAATCAGACACCAATAGGTTGATATTGCACTGTACAATCCAAATTCTCGTATCTTCGTTGAGAAGTCGAGAAAGAAGTTGTGGGAGTACAAAGAGAATACTAAATAAAATGGAGACATAATACGGAATTTGTGACTAACATTAGCGACACTGCGCTGCTTTTCAGTCAACCTAATCCCTTGAGATTTCTCTTCAGCGTTCTTTCCGGCGAGGTACTTTGACAAAGCTCTAGAAAATTCTCCGGGGACCGGTATTTCTCCAAGATGAGCTTTCATCGTTTTCTCGTGGTTGGATATCAGCTTTCTCATTTCACTTTCTTTAGACAAAAGATCGTTTTCTGCTCTCTCACGATCTTGTCTTGCTTCTGCCTCAAGATGTAAAACTTCCAACTCACCTGATGAAATTACCGGCGATGAAATTAGCTTACAGGTATAATCCGATAACCAGAAATAAGTCACAAAAAACAATGCGTTGAACTATCTCAATACGGTGAATTGAATTAGCAAATGGAAAACTTACTGGAAAGTTGACTTTGTTTCTCAGCTATCGTCTTCATTTCTTTACTTTTTGCCTCAATCTTCGTAGCAATTTCATCGAGCCGGGATGTTTCTTGGAAACGTTTTAATTCCTCCTCAGCAGCAACCTTGTCTTGCTGAATGAGAAGGATTTAAAAGTAGGATTGTTAATTATTTGATATAAAAAGTTTGAATAGATATTTTAGAGTAATATCTAACAAAAAGCATAAGAAATTTCAATAATCAAATTCCCCAACTAAGTAGAAAAGTTGTAAACCTCGAGACGTGCTAATGTGGAAGCACTTGTTTTTATCTCCCGTATCTCAACCAGCAACTTGTCCATCTCTTCTTTCAATTTTTTCCTACTTTCCCGTAACATCTTCAACTGAAAATATCGCATTTGTCGACCATTTAAGTGTTAAAGGTTTCGTCGAAATGCACACTTGGTCTCCAACAATACACATATCATATTGCATCACTATGTCGACCTTAACTTTTCCAGCGTTTCCTTCATTCAAGGCTTAAGCAACCACAAATAAACATTAAATAACCTTCTCTTGTGCTTGATTAAGCGTTTTCTTTAACTCGTCGTTATCTTTGTGCATCTTGTCCTGTTGACTCCTGCTTTCCTTTTCTCTCTTCTCTTCCCTTACTCGAGCTGAGTCCAACTTTCCTTCTATCCAGTGTATGACGTTTACTTCTTCTGGTACCTTATTTAGTGCATCCTTGTAAGCTCAAGAAAAATACTTCTAAGTACATGACTGCTATTGATCGAGATAAAAGAGTAGATTATGTCACGTAAGGGGGACTGTCCTGAAGTTTGAATGAAGGCCCTATTACATTGACTCTTCATTCTGAGAAAATTGATTTAATCTATAAATCTAACCGTTAGTGTTTCACCGAGAAGAATTGAAGAGTCAGCGCCGAACTTTTCAGCGAGACTTGCTAGGTACTTCCTGTTTTCCTCCTCCAGCCGGTTAAAGGTTTTCTGAGCCTCCCGAAGTCTGCCCAGGTCCTCACTATACACCTGCATGTTCTGCTCTGCTTTATCGTGAGATTCGGACACGTCCGACAGACGGATTGTCAACTCGTGCTCCTTCTTCCTCTTGTCCTTGTGTGAAAATACGGCTAAACTCAACAGGTTTGTGGCTTAAAATGGTCCTTGTGAAATTAAATGGAATCGAACATAATTGAGGAAGAAAAACTGATATCGAGCATAAACTGAGGGAGAAAAGGACCTGAAAATCTCTCTCAAAAGAGGACAACATCTGAAGTAGTTTCTCGGTCGGATGAGGGTAGTTTACTTGAAGTCCCTTCTCAAGCTGGTTCTTTGTCCTGCCCACAGTTTCCAGTCTGGTAGCCAGCTCGTCCTTCTTTCTCTCCAGCTTCCTCACTTCTTCAACTTTCTTTTGGGAATCATCCAGTTTCTCTCGCAACTCCAATATCTGGAGATGTGAAATTGACATCAATATGAAGACGTCTACGTAGAAATATAGCCCTAAAAGATTTGAGAAAGGTAAAACATGAAAACTGTAAGATCGTAATATCCATACTTTAAGCTTTTAAGAAGTAAATAACGAAAACATGAAGTGATCTGAGTCCTAAGAAGAAGGTGTTTCATCCTGTTAATCAATTTACATGATATTACCTTCTTGTTCATACTGTCTACCTCCCCCTTCCCAAGATCTAAACTGTATTGAACTCTGTCAAGTTCTTCCTGTAACTCCCCAGCTTTAGCTTGGTTGTTCTGCAAGTGCTCCAGATCCCTCAGATTGATGGCGTTCTGCTGCTTCACTTCCTTGAACTTTTTCTTCAACTCCTCGACGCACTTAACCTGACTGTTCAAACTTATTATAGCGGCCACTACTTCTTGTGGGTGGGCCGTAGAATCAACCAAGCTAAGTGATGTGTATGGTAGTAGGGACGGAAGGTCAATTGGTATAGCACTTATCTCAACAATGTAGAGCTTGTCGTATCATACCCGACTCGGTCCATAAATTATCTGAATTGACTATCACACTTGGCCATTGAGTCCGTTCAAATATAAAATATCTGCTCCGGCCTCCGTACACATTATGTAGCTTGGCCCACAGACAACATAAAACACCTGTTACCAATCAGTGCAAACCTCTGGGAGTCGAGCTTGCTCGAAATGAGGACCTGTAAAAATTCCCCTCCCCACTTGAACTTGCATGGTACATCAGTGCAAATCGTCTTCGCTGGTTTGGACACGTCGTCAGGATGCCAGATACCAGGCTACCAAGATATTTACTGGATTGGACACCAGCACACGGCAAAAGATCACGTGGGCGACCAAGAAAAACCTGGTTGAAATGTGTCTTGGAGGACGCAGCACTATTTACAGGAGATACAGACATCGTGCTTGATGAGGTCCGAGAGTTGGCAGGAAACCGTAAACATTGGCGAGAGATGATACGACATAAGCGGCAATTCCTTGGTGCAGGCCACTCGAATGATTGAGGAGACCTCTTCAAGTACAAGTAAGTACTTGAAACCACATTCATAACTACC
>JH152783.1:57499-80123 GCA_000226015.1 Mnemiopsis leidyi | reverse complement strand
ACTGTTCAAACTTATTATAGCGACCACTACTTCTTGTGGGTGGGCCGTAGAATCAACCAAGCTACGTGATGTGTACGGTAATAGGGCCGGTAGTTCAATTAGTAGAGCACTCATCCCAACAATGTAGAGCTTGTCGGATCATACCCGACTCGGTCCATAAATTATCAGAATTGACTATCAGTGGCAATTGCGTCTGTTCAAAAATCTGCTCCATACACATTATGTAGCTTGGTTGATTCTTTGGCCCACGCAAAACAACATAACAGTAACACACCCGTTACCAATCAGTGCAAACCTCTGGGAGTCGAGCTTGCTCAAAATGACGACCTGTAAAAAGTCCCCTCCTCACTTGAAACCACATTCATAACTACCACTATTGTTATCTATACAGAACGTAAACTGGCTTTATTTGTTACTGCAGGATGCAGAATGAAGGTTATAAATTTATGACTGTGCAATTACCGTTTCTGTCCGAAGATTTCGTCGAACTTTTTCTTGACGGTACTCCCCTCAGACAAGGGCCATAGACTGTCCTCTTGATGACAGAAGATTACATTGTTGAGGACACTCTTGCTGACACCCATACATCTGATCATTTCTTTATCCAGATCTGCACACTTCATGCTTATACTCTCTACATTCTGAAGATTAAGCAAATGTTTCAACAAAAATATGGACAAACAATCGAAATTGTAAAATTTAAGACATGATATACAGTATTTGATCTCAAATTGAATTTAATTGAACAGTGAACAATGATACTGACATGTTTTCCGTCAGCATCCTTGCCCTGTCCGGCACGTTTGATCGTACCATCCTCTGTTTTTGTCCTCTGGGTTACTTGTCTTTGTTCAGTTAGAAGAGTCCTTGAGACAAGAGTCTGCTTACCAAGGAGATCTTTAAACTCCATTTTTACTTGCCCTCTGAAACATTTATTGTGAATCAACTGGACCTGATTGGAACTTAGAAGTCCCCCACAAAAAGGTAACAAAAGCGTTAACAATTCGCTACTTAACAGCCAATTGAATGACACCTCCAAAAGAAAGTTTGTGTGCTAATCGTAAATCAAAGAAAACTGCTGATAAACTGTTATTTTATTAAAATTTGAAGCATCAATTTTCAAAATTTGACCTTTTTCAAGTCATAGTGAGAAAATGAAATGCAATTAACACTTCCATTAGTCAACATATGTCCATAGAGGCTACTTTGACAGTTCAAGATGGACGATTGAATATTGCATGTATAATTACAGACACTTATACAGGAGCTGAGCAATAGTAGACTTTCTTAATACTCAACGAGGAATGTACTTAAGGGACCAAGAAATGGATTCAGCTTAAGACGTGCTGTTCAATTAAGATCAAGCGGTATAGAAATATATCCTTTTTGTGACAGGCGAAAAGAACAAAATATCAATTAAAATGATAAACATAAAACTTTATTTGTTTGTTTCATTAAACATATTTTGTTTCATTTAAAACAATAGCAGATGGCCGATATTATAGCCGGGTGATAGCCAGGCCCCTGAAAAAATGCTTACTAAGCTATAGGGATTCTCAAGTTTTGCTAGAGAATATCCAAAGTTGTTTCATCTTTGCATCACATTTGTGACAAACATATTTGCCATCCACCAACAAAGATGAAAAAACGGTCAGAAAGAGAGGAACGTCAAACTGGAGGAAGTAACTTAAAAAAGAGGAAGCCATTCGTGACTGAACCGGAAAAGAACCAAGAACCAGCCCGGATTCAATGGTTGATCATGAAAGAGTGATAAGTGCGGCGGATTTTTCAGCATATGATCTTGATGGCTACTAGATCTGAAGCAACCCAATTTTTAAAGGATACAGATCGACCCTCTCTCTGAGCTTTAGATCCTGTGAATAACATCATGCTCAGATTTTACAATTTGAATCTTAAATATACAAATAACGCACGTTTTTTAACCAATAACTTACCGAACTTGATACTCATCTGCTAATCTTGGGCTGTGTACAAAGTGTCCTTTATTACTGTGTGGGGTTTCACCAGTGCAAGAAAATTTGAGGCATTCTATTATTGATGTCTTCCCACTGCCGTTGTGACCTAAGATTTAAAGAAACCCTTAACAAAATAAAATTCTACATTTGATTCCTTAGTAAAAGTGGAATATGACACTGACTTATCAGTTTTAAATTACTAATTGTTATAACAATCACACAACAAATAAATATGTTTTAACTGACCCACTATAAGAGTTACTGGGTTGGCAAATTCCATTACCACAGCTCTACTGGGACTGTAGCTGCGAATCCCACGAATTTCCAATCTTTTAATGTGAGACATGATTAGCCTAAAAGACACTGATTGAGCAAGACCTAATATTTATGTCAGGTAATTGTCTAAATAAACTTAAGATTCTGTAGAGCTTATATCTATATGGACTGGTCAATGGCGAAAAAGTGTGGCTTGAACTTCCGACAATTGATATACTAAATCATTTTAACATACCAAACTATTACAACACTGCAAATTTAAACCATTATTGTGAAACTTTGGTTGCAAGGCTAGAGTTGGGACCCTTATTTTAATATATACCAACGATGCTACATCTTAAGTTGTAAAATCCCAAATACTGGTTTTTTAACTGTTTATACACAAAAAGGTTGCATGCTTTGTTCCTTCCCAACTTCACTTCTTATTTGCATCGAAATTGGATCACACGGAATAAACAACCTTTTCATGTACAAACGGAATATGCTCTCTACACTCCCATTTGTCAGTGAGTGCTACCAGTACCACGTTTTCAAGGACATCACACTCCAGCCAGTTCACCAACTCCGTGACCTCGGTTTCCTTGTGTCCAAAGAAAGCTTCTTGAGTTCTTAAGTGTCTTTTACACACGTTTCACCACCTTAATGCTCACTCTTTACAAGTAAATAATTCCAAGTCTACTTGAATATTGCTGTCCACTCTGGCATCCTATAAAAGTGAGCGATATCCAAGAACTTGAAAGTGTGCAACAAACCTTCACAGCTATGATTGCTGGTATGAAACAGCTTCACTACTGGGAGCAGTTGTCGCGTTTGTCACTAATGTCCCTTCAACGACCGCGCGAACGCTTGATTATACTTCATATCTGGAAGATCCTCAATGGTAAAACCAGTAATGACCTCTATGTTTCTTTTGTCTCCCGACCAAGGCAAGTCCAGCTCAACAGCAAATCAGACCCTAGTTTAAAGCTCATCATAATAATATGGGACAATTTTGCAAGATTAACTGAATGACTAGCAAAATCACGTGATTTGTTCAATAACTTTACTATTTATTTAGATTTTTCAGCCATATTTTCACAAATTGCTCCTAGTAAACCCTTGTACCACTTGGGGGCGCTTTTTCATCGCCAAGGGGTGCCATATTGGCTAGACCTACAACGTTACGCCCTGGGACATATAGGTAGGTCGTGTATCTAAGTCTTGAAAATAATGCCACTGAGAATGGTAAAGTTGGAGTTTCTAACTTAAATTTAACCGATCTTTAAAAAGTAAGCCAAAATGTCACATGATCTTTAAAATTGTTACCTAAGGGTCTGTGAGAATCATCCTTAATATTTTTATGAATGTTAACTCGAAGTGATGCCAAATAATGGAGACAAAATTACCTAAATTTATATACCAAACTGGCAACCAATTACAGCCATTGTACATAAGATATCGACATTTACTGAAATGATCGCTTACAGAACACAGGTTTTTTGGTAGGACCCGACTTACGCAAATCAGGGACGAACGTTAGGACAGATATAATCTTGTCAAGATAATATGCTAAAAGTGTAATAAAAAGAAGTTTATCATTAATAGCGCTCGATTCAAAACCCCGAATACCTTTCGTTTATTTATATCTGTGCGCGCAATCGCAGTGATTATTGTGTATTGACGTGCAGTCAGTTCACAGTTTCGTTCATCGTTTAGTGTTTTTAAATGTTTATTGTACTATACTTGTAGGTTGATAACCTATTCACTATTGACGAGATGATATCCGTCTAACGTTCTAACGCGGAAACGCTAGAGAGCAGCAAACTCAAAACTGCGAGCCGCGCAGGGGTCGGGTAACACCTTGACAAATAACCTACTGTCACGGCCATCACGCGCTCTTACACATTTCTGGCTTGGCGCGGGCAAAAATTCTAAACTAGACGCGACGCGCATCACGCGTAAAAGTTTTTATCATTTGTTGTACGGCAGCGCGCACCCTTTTGTCATTTTATTCGGACAAAGTCAGACAAATCATTTGAATATTTAATTATAATTTTCATCAGACATCTCAAAAAGTACAACCAATTGATCATTGATGATATATGCGATGCAGTTGATACATTAAGTTTGTACAGCAGCGCGCACCCTCCCGTCATTTTATTCTCCGTCATTTTATTCTCCCGTCATTTTATTTTCTTTATTCGCTTCGAATGAGGGTCAGACAAAGTCAAACAACATTAAGTCTAGTTTATTGTTAATGACATAAATTGCATGGCATTTGTTTTGTAATAATATTTAAATTAAAATTGAAATCATAATAAGTTATCAAAAAATCAGAACTTTTGAGGTAATGCCCAACTTGCGCGCAGTGACTACAGACTAGATTATATTCCGAAAACTATTTGCATTTCTACAACATGCGCCGCGCGGAACAAACTTTAGTAGAAAGCGAGATCGCTTGCGGAGTAACTTGGTTACCATGTTTTTCTGATCACCGTGGTGAAACTAGCAGTCTAATGTAGACACTTGGTACACGACAGCTCGTTATTTTAGTGTTTCCATATTGCAATGAGTATCTCGTTACGTATTTGGGATTTTGTCCTGCTTATAGTCTTAGCTATTTCGTTATGACATCGATTCCGATATTCATTTGAGCTTGTCGTGAATGGTTAAGTTTTGTTTCCGTTGCAATGCCTTACACCACCTGATGATTTAAACTACGTGAAACTTGATTTTAGCGGACTGTAAAAGTATTTTAAGATGAGACTTAAGTTATCAATTGCCGATACTTCTTGCGCTTTACTATTTCTGAACATTTTGTGGCGTACCATCGCTTCACAGTGTAAATGTTGTCGATGAAGTGCCGGCGCCAGGCGCCTATCTTTTAAGCTTGTTAACTAAACTACTATCTATACTTTATGCTTGTATCCGGTATCATCTGATGTCATATACAGGCTCTTTCTTTTCGTTGTCGTATGATTTGTTAATACCGGCTTTTGAGTACTTTGATGAGCAACCTCTAGTCTGTATTTACTGAAGTACTTGTGATAAGGGTCTGTGTATATCATTTTAAACCCTTGTGAGACAAATAACAACAACCACTACACTTAACCTCTACACTGCTCGTCAGCTAACTTAAGTCACACAGGACAGCATTTGTTTTAAATTGTATTCTTTGCTTTAAAATTGAAACAGTAAATGAATGTGACATTATCAAAATTGTCACATTCATGCATCTCTCGACTTCAGTATATATGAATGTCGCTGTTTATCTCTCTATGACACAGTCATTACTTTATAGGTAAATTACAACCATGTTCAAGAACACGTTCCAGTCAGGATTCCTGTCTATTCTGTACAGTATTGGTAGCAAACCTCTCCAAATTTGGGACAAAAAAGTCCGCAATGGTCACATCAAGAGAATAACAGATAACGACATCCAGTCTTTAGTGTTAGAAATCGTCGGTACCAACGTCAGTACGACCTACATTACTTGTCCAGCTGATCCTAAAAACACACTTGGAATCAAACTTCCCTTCCTGGTTATGATCATCAAGAACATGAAGAAATACTTCACTTTTGAGGTGCAAGTTTTGGACGACAAGAACGTCAGAAGAAGGTTCAGAGCCTCCAACTACCAGTCAACTACCAGAGTAAAGCCCTTCATTTGCACCATGCCCATGAGGCTGGACGATGGGTGGAACCAGATCCAGTTCAACTTGTCTGACTTCACCCGCCGAGCGTACGGTACCAACTACATCGAGACGCTCCGAGTACAGATCCACGCCAACTGCAGAATCAGGAGGGTCTACTTCTCGGACCGACTGTATTCTGAAGATGAGCTGCCAGCTGAGTTCAAACTCTATCTTCCAGTTCAGAACAAGATGAAGGCTAATGCTGCCCAATAAACTCCCTCCTCAGCACTACCTTGGACTTCTCATTTAACTCAAACTTGATATTTTCATTTCAAATGCTGCGTGTCGCGAATGGATTGCTTGAGCGATCACTGGATATAATGGCTAAACATACGACAGAAGGAAATCGCCTCGTGTTCTTTTTCTCTAAGTGTTGAACGTCAACAGAAAAGACTTTAGATTGTCTCCATTGGTCCGTTTTATATTGAATATTTTATGAGCTTCTCAGGGCAGTTTCAGAATTTTTGATATGAAAACACCACTTGTCATTTTCAGATAAATCCTCCTATTAAACCACATTTTTGAGAACTGCATGAAATGAGTATAAGTGTACTTCATTGCTGCTGTGCTGTGCAATGATGATATGTTACAATTTTAGTGTTGATTTTACTTGTACATACTGAAAAACTATTCAATTGTTGTTTTACTGGCAAAATATCATATTTAATTAAAATCATTTTGATTAATGTGCTTAGAATGCAGTATAGTGGACGTCTTTAAGAATTAAGATTCTACAATAAAGTATTCACAGAAATTTCGAATCCTTATCTTCATTAGAAATTCATGTCGTTTGAAGAACTAACAAATTTACATCTGATAGGATATATGAGTGGCTACCTGGAGGCTGCTAGAGATGTTTTAGGACGATACTACTGGGCTCCTTTCCTGGCAATGCGAGGCACCTTGACAATTTGGTCTTGTCTGACCAGTCCCTTTCTCCGAGAAACAGAGCGGGAGGTCGGCGAAGTTTCGGAACTTTTCGTCCACCCTATCAGAGCTCTCAGACCTGTCAAGATTACCGGACCTTGGAAACTTGGACCTCATGGGTTCCTTTACGACAAAGGCATGTGCTTGTTGTTCAAGGAATCTAATGAGAGATTAAAACACACGGCTAAGGGACATGAGGCTCTGTATGACATCAATGTGAGTCTGATAGATGAGTATACTAAGGTAATGCTGACTCACAAAGATCATCCGAACTTGATTATTGATTTGACTGACTTTCAACATATGGAGAATTATGAAGTGGAGACCGACCCTAAAGGTAACGAATACTGTCATGTGGGCGAGAGAGAAAGTAAGTGGATATCTGCTGTATTGGGGAAGGATGTTCGACTTATGTTTTCTCCAGTGAAGACTTTATCCGGGGAAGACATGATTATCCAAAGTCTTGACCCTGTTCATATTATCGGAGAGTCTTCACTAGTTGCATTTAGTAAGGAAGCCGGCTGGGATGTTGAGATGGAGAGATTTAGACCGAACATCGTGTCAGTTGGACATGAGGCGTACGCTGACGAGGGCTGGCAGGAAATCAAGATCGGAGACACAATCATGGAGTTTGATCATCGTACCACCCGCTGTCTTATCACCAACGTCAACTTTGACGGAGTGAGAACGTCGGACACAATGGACACCTTAAGAAAACATCGACCAAAGTGTGAGAAAACAAAAAAGCCTCTTTTTGGGAGTTACTTTTCTGTGAAGCAGACTGGAAGTGTGAAACCTGGCGATAAAATCGTTTTGGTGAAAAGCAGGGTTGCCTGATTGCTCTTTTAATCGTCTGTGAAAACTGCATTAAAATCATACCTTAAACTTTTTATTCTGAACTTTTTTACATTTTAACTGAGTTCGTGCGCATTTCCTCGTGCGACTTATTTGATAAGTTTTACTTTTGATAGTTCATTCTGCGAATTATTTTGTACTGGTTTGCATATTACTCCTTATAAGATGTAAATTTCATCTAACTTTTGCTAATTTCGCCGGGTTTTGAAAAATTTAATTTTTGGATTTAATTTAAATCTTTATCGTTGATGATTATTAACATTGCTAATTTTAATCTGACAATTTTATTTTATTCTTACTGCACTGTTATTTCAGAAGCAACTCAAATTAGAACCTGGAAACATAAATTTAGCATTCAACTCTAACTAAATCTATAGAATACCTCACAACTGTTATCGAATGAACACAGATGAAATGAATAGCGAATCTTCGCTCTAACCACAAACTCCTCCTGTAGCCGGTATGTCAGAGTACGAAACAGTTCACAATCCGGGTAACTCTGTCTACACATGTGCCAAAGTGGAGAACGTCAACCTGGACTCCAAATACAACACGGTCGATGGGAACCTGAAGGACGTGGTGAAGGGGTATCCGGAGATGGAGCAACATCCCATGTACCGGACCAGCAGTCACAAGTACGGCAGTTTGGGACCCTGCCATCATACCCTCCCTCAGACATTCCACGGTATTTCCAGCAAGTTCTCCGAACATTTGAACAAGAGTGGTATGTATCGTAATCAGAGTTTGAACACTTCAATGGATAAGAACAACTTTTGAAAGTGGGACTGTTTTTAATTGTTGATCTCGGTGTTTAGGGTTAGAAAATTTTAATAGTATGTGATTCAGATACAGCCGGATACTATTGATCCTATCTGAATTGTAAATGTTTGCACCTCTGCTTTTACACTTTTAAACTTTGCTAAGTGCAACAACAGTTGCCTTGGCAAAGTATCTTTGAAAACTGTACACTGTATACGTATAGCTTACTTTTCAAAACAATGCATCTAAAGAAATTCCAAGAAAGTTTCCATGGCAGCGGTTATTGCATGTTTAAAATCGCCTTCACAACGTGACATTTTATTGGTCACGTGCAGTTTTATTGCATAGATTGGCATGCTACAGTGCAATTTTAAATCTTAACAGTGCGTGGAAAAGTGGAATACTTTGCAAATGGGCGGTAACAGTGCATCAGAAATAATAATATATATCTGGTGAAAGGTTTATTGGATTTACGAAATTCCAGCTCCCGGATGTGTAAGGTTTGCGCCATCTTCTCATTTTTGTGGAGGGAAGTGGAGAATATTGCGCAACATCATTATGTTATGTGTTGATTGCGAATGAAAGAATTAAGAATGTTTCGTGTACATGATGTAGTTGTTTTGTATTTGTGTAGTAATTTATGAACATTGCTGTGATTTTGTCTATGAATTAAGATTTGAGATTTTATTAGCTTAAATTTTGAATCTTTATTTCGTGTATTCTAAATATGTTTCATGAGTATATTCCAATAAAACAATTGTACTATGTACACAACTTTTGTGTACATAGTACATGATTCCAAGTTTCATGTATACAATGTAAGTTACACAATACACAGAACTACGTACATTTAAACTTACCTGCCTACTGTACACAGTCTAGATGGCGTACAGTGTAGAAGAAGAAGAAGGGCCCAAATGCTCCTTCTCGATCTACTTGGCCGAGGGAGATGCCCTAGCCAAACAGGGAGACTACCACAAAGCTATCAACGCGTATTCCATTGCTCTTGAAATACAGCCAGATGATAAGAATTGTCTTGTTGCCAGGTAATGATTAAATGTGATATATAACATTTCCGTTCACAGTTTGACAAGAGAATCATTCATAAGAGTTTATTTAATTTCGGGATTAATCAGCATTTTACTTCAGATCGAAATGTCATCTCAAATTGGGCGACGCTGATTCAGCTTTAAAGGACGCCGAATCTTGCCTGAAAGACACAAACGATTTTACGAAGGGATTGTTCCAGAAAGCGGAAGCCCTGTACGCGATGGGAGACTTTGAGTTTGCTCTGGTTCACTACCATCGGGGGAACAAACTGCGGCCAGAGCTGAACGAGTTTAGATTGGGCATACAGAAAGCAAGGGAGGCTATTGATAACTCAATTGGAAGTAAGTTGTATATTGCGGTTCTCCCTTGTTATATTAGACTGACTGTTATATTAAACTTTAGTTATATTTATCTGACTCATATAAAACTGACTCATTTTGTTATATTCGACTGACTAGAACTTATAATTAGTGACTAGTGACTGGGACTTTGTCAGATGGCTGGAGCATTTATGTAATTGTCGATCCGAGGACTTCTAAAGAAGTAAATTACAAACAAGCTAACAATTCTTCCATCTTATGGAGTCATTTTTGTGCAATCTCTCTAGTAAGGAAGCTGCAACTGATCACTACCGGTTGTAGATCTTTACCGTTCACGAATCATAATGCCGGTAAAAAAGGTAATAATAATCCCACTAAGTACCCCTCTTCAGATCCGAACACGGTGAAGTTAACCTCCAAAGGAGATCTGTCCTACTTCTACAAGTACCTGGATGAGAAATCAGGGAAGAAGGGTAAACCTGCTGCCCGGAAGAAGCCCCAGCCTCGCGCTCCCTTCTCTTCGAACTTGAACAACGAGAAACAGAACACTAAATCTTTAGCTGGAGACAAAACTGTTAAACAGGTATGTTGGTTTTTTAAGTTAGTTGCTTTTTATTGTGAACTGTATAGGTTAAGATTATTGACCAGGGTTGGAGGGACAGGGGGCCATGCCGCCTCAAAAGTTTGGACGGGAGCAATTTCTATTATAAATTTGCTTTTTAGCTACCTATCTGACATAAGCCAAATTTTCAAATTTTTTCGCCTGTGGCACTGCGGCAGGTAGATAAGCTCAGTTCATTTTTTCCCGTATCTTGCCATTTGGGACCGAAGGGCCCAAATGGCAAGATTGTTTTGATACGTTTTGTGCACGTGCACAAAAAGTACAAAACAAGGGTTGGCGATCGACAGCGTAAATTTGGATAATTAGCTCAAAAAGCGTCCGTCCGTACGTCCGCGCGCACGTCCGCGCGCACGCTCCTTTATCAAACTTAATTATGAATACGATTACAATTATAGGTTTTAACTGCCTCAGGCCGCAGAATGTATTCCACATCATGAAATGTATACATAATTACCTCGCAACAACTACAACAAGATGTACGATCAAACAGGGAAAACAAAAAAGTAAAAGTAAAGTACAATCAAAATTCTTTCAAACTTACGTTTTATTGAGTAATTTGTTGAATGACAGAGAGAAATAAATATATGGGCACTATTTTAATCTCAGCTCCGACCAAATCCTTTTAACGACTAATTCACGCCAGAAGCATAAACACAACGCAGCATGCATAAATGATGAAGGCATCACATACAATACAATAACGACGTCATACAGATCTGAGTTAAGATATTTGAAATAAACGATGAAAAGAACGCGCAATTGTGTCTAAACTTTGAGCTTTGCGCATGCAATTTTTCAATCGTGGCTGCATCGAACGGCTGCGTGAATTCGCGCGTCTGATTTTACACGTGCAGAACAACTAACCGAAATTACGCCTGGTACGAGGTTGCGTATTTTGATTCCTCATTCCTCGAGGTTTAATGACGGCAAGATACGGGAATTTCAGCGGTCGCCTGACACAATGAAAGCGGCCGCAATTCTTGTTCCTATGGCAAATAACCACTATGTATTCGGTTATTGATCTTTTTAGATGACATAACAATCCCACTCAGTATTTCTAACATTATCGATCATTTCAGCTGCTCGGAGAACTTTATGAAGACAGAGAGTATCTGGAAAAACTGCTGAACGATTCTCGTGAGTATCATATAAAAGTTTAAAAAAACTCGCGAAGAAATACATATTCTCTTGTAGAAATTCTTGATTTTTGGAAAAATTTCATTGTAACTTAATCACATTTCCATACTGTCAACAAATGACTAACTCTGACACTTAAGTTCTATCCGGAGGTGCGACAAAACAATCAGACAGTACGATAAAGAACCTCGTATCTAACGGTATCAACTACCTGGACTCCAGACTGGACTTCTGGCGGCAGCAACAACCGCTCTACTCCCGCAAGAAGAAGAGGATCGATCAGGGAAACAGAAACCGACTGATCAAGGGATATCCTTTTGATGCTAAATGCAAATTGCAACGGGAGTACACGTTTGAAACCTTAGCTTCGTCAGAACTCGAGGTTCTTACGGAACCTTCCGTTGTAACAGATAGAGGCTGATTTAATTTGTCAGTTTTCATCATACACCATCATATATCGTTCTGGACTCACTTCCGTTGTAACAGATAGAGGCTGATTTAATTTGTCAGTTTTCATCATACACCATCATATATCGTTCTGGACTCACTGCATCCGTCATGACTTTTTAGCTCCAATCATGTGTTACCTAAGAAATTGGTGATACTTACACTCATAATCACTGAGCCACGATTTTAAATCCGAAGCATCATTTGCGACATTTCTTTTCATTATAAATTTCATTTACGTCAACGTTAACCTGCGTTTTATCTTTACATCATTGGCATTTTGACGAGATTTATTACCAATGCCCTGAACTATATTTATTTTGTTTGCTATTCTGGGACACGCTCCCATTTCATAGTGATGAAAAATTTTCAACACAACTCGTGGTCCTTGCAATCAAAGTTTTACCCATTTTAGAAGACTATTCAGAATAAGTGGAAATTTGTAGGAGAAAAGAATACTTTATTACAGTCATATATACTACTAGTCAATACTCAGTTTTCACTTTTCCTTAAAATACCACTACTGACTTCTTATCATCTCATGAAATAGAACACACTGTTTTTACTGTAAAATTTCTCCTTCAATGTTAACTTCCTTAACCGCTACACACGATTGGAAGCGATCCAACAAACTATGTGTTACGGAATCTCGACGATATAGATGCAGGTATGAGATAAGTGTTTGGAATATACTTTTTTAACTAAAAAAGTTTGATATCCATGAATATTGAATCTCGATTTGAAAATCCCGTGAGAAATTTTAGAGTTGTAAGCACCACCGGCCACACCACCCTTCTGTAGTATGCCAACTTAAGTTTTGAGGGTCTTCGAAAAACGCAACTTTTGTTTCGAAAACAAAAATTGTTATTAATCCGTATTGCGCGCGCGGTTCGTGCGCGCCATTTTGATTATGGCGATAATCTGATCTCCATGGCAACACCTAGTATCCTGTAAACACAGCTTTTGAATGTTACCATGGCTACATAAACATTAAATCATGGCCATGTGGAGAGCTATTTATGTTCAGATCACAACCTCAGAAGTCTAATGTTACCAATTTGCTGATTTAGAAAATATCATTTACTTACGTTTCAGCATTAGCAGATGGAAAACCGTCTGATAGTTTACAACTCGCTCGGGCGTGTCTCAAAAAAGTCAAGCAGCTGGACAACCTGCCCAACAAGAAGGAATTTGTCGCTAACTTGCACTCAAGTATTGGGTGTGCTCTTTTAGAAATGGGATCGTTAGATCCCGCTCTCAAAGAACACAAGGAGGACCTTAATATCAGTAATTCAATGTGCGTTGAATTGGTTATTTTAGACTTTTGATATTGTATACTTAATGTTAGGCTTTTTATTAATGCTCTTTATCCCGCAGACTAGGTTAACACCCTAAATTGTTTCAGTAAATCAGAGGAGGGAAAAGCAAGAGCATTAGACAACATAGGTAGAACATATGCTCGAAAGGGAGATTACTCAGAAGCAGTGAAATAGTAAGTCAAGGCGTTTCCTATAATTAGAAAAGTCGACGTTGAACAATTTTGTTTGACTGGGTATGTTCCAGATAACTACAAGCTCTGTAACTTACACTTACACCTCAGTTGGGAACAGAGAATACCTATGCCAAAGACGGTCCTAGAAGCTGCATGGCTATACCATGAGTTAGGAAGGTGCTGCCTCGAACTCGGCCGATTTTCCGATGCTGCTTCCTATGGGGAACAGTCATTAGAATCTGCGACACAGGCTAACGACGACAATTGGCAGATCAACTCCTCAGTTTTAATCGCCCAGGCGGAAGGTAGTTATCTAAGGGTCCTATACTATATTCATTATTGCTGAAACCCTGATTTTAAGTTGTATTTTGCACAGTAAACTATATCTGGGAATAAGATTGCTTTTTTCAGTCAAGTTATCACATGACGAAAAAGCCCTGGAAAGTTTCAACAGGGCACTCAAAATCGCCGAGGTCCTCGACGACAAAGCCGTTCAGGATGCCATTTCTAAAGCAATCCAGGACGTGAATTACAGGATAGCAGAAAGTAAGTTTCTTTGTTTGTCCACCGTTTTTCGATGGTGATGATTGTGGAATAATTGGCGAACGAATAATTGATTAATGAATTTCCCAATTTAATCAGCATTAATGAGTGTTGCTTTATACCAATTCCATATCAAACAACAATTATGAACTTACGATAATGCAATCAAGTAACGAATAGTCTGTCTTTTTCATTGACATGCATGCTCTTGTGATATTATTTGAACAATTTATGCCGCGAATCTTTTGCTACCACTCTTATTGAACATATTTGTGAAATGTTTGGAATGTTTTTCTTAAATCTTTTCATTTAACTCAAAACGGTGCGTGTGTGCAGCTACAGAAAACAAAACGTGATGATTTTCTATCTCTGATTATTGTTCTGTTGTAGATCATGTATATTATTTTGTCTTGCTATCACCATATTTAGCTCGTACCGGTGGCACTCCGAGACCACCATATCTTCAATCTTCGTGCACGTGTTATTAATGATTTGCTACCAGCCTACCAAGTGTTTGCTGCATTCTAAACCTTTATGATTGAACGATTTACTTATGATTTCTAATTGTACATCTTTGCTGGGATAAAACGATTTCGTGAACGCTATTCAGTGATAATGTGCCTTCCATGGCCATCTTTAGGATCTCTCCGTCAATGAAGCATTATATTTCTTTTGACTTAACATGAAATGCAATCTTTCTTGAAAAATACATGCAACAATAGTGTTAAATGTCAAACTGTTTTCATTTCGTAGATCTACGGAAAGGAATCGTGCCAGAAGAGACAGTCGAGGCACTGACACACGAGGAGAGAGAACCTACGCCGCCTGCAAAAGCGCCAACCCCCGCCAAGGCTCTTACCCCGCCTAAAAAATCCCCAACTCCACCACCCAAAGAAGCTACACCACCTGCTACCCCAAAAAAAGCAACGCCCCCAGCGACACCTAAAGAAGCTACACCTCCTGCTACTCCAAAAAAAGCAACGCCCCCAGCGACGCCTAAAGAGGCGACACCCCCGGCTGCCCCAAGAAAACCGACGCCACCGTCAACACCAAAAGAAGTGACGCCGCCTGCAACCCTTAAAGAAGCGACGCCTCCTGCCACACCAAAAGAAGTAGTTCCATCGGAAACTCCGAAGAATTCTACTCCTCCCGCGCCAACTCCTCAAGAAGATACGCCAGCTACAGAAGAGGTAAAAACTGCAACGCCCGCAAAAAGCGCGACGACTCCCGCTGCCAAAACAGTGACACCAGCTACTGCCACTCCTGCTATAAGTGAGACGCCTGTTGAGGCCAAGCCAACAACGCCAGTTGCAGCTAAGCCAGCGACCCCTGTTGAAGCTAAGCCAGCGACACCTGCTACAAAATCAGTGACGCCAGCTGCAGCTAAGCCAGCGACGCCTGCTGAGGCCAAATCAGCGACGCCAGCTGCTACTAAGCCGGCGACGCCTGCTGAAGCTAAGCCAGCGACGCCNTTGCAGCTAAGCCAGCGACGCCTGCTACAAAATCAGTGACGCCTGCTGCAGCTAAGCCAGCGACGCCTGCTGAGGCCAAATCAGCGACGCCGGCTGCTACTAAGCCGGCGACGCCTGCTGAAGCTAAGCCAGCGACGCCTGCTGCAGCTAAGCCAGCGACGCCTGCTGAAGCTAAGCCAGCGACGCCTGTTGCAGCTAAGCCTGCGACGCCTGCTGCAGCTAAGCCGGCGACGCCTGTTGCAGCTAAGCCAGCAACGCCTGCTGCGAAATCAGTGACGCCTGCTGCAGCTAAGCCAGCAACGCCTGCTGCGAAATCAGTGACGCCTGCTGCAGCTAAGCCAGCGACGCCAGCTGCGGCCAAATCAGCAACGCCTGCTGAGGCCAAATCAGCAACGCCTGCTGCAGCCAAACCTGCAACACCTGTTTCTGCGAAACCAGCGACGCCTGCCGCCCCTTCCAGCTAAACTTCTTTTATAGCTAAATGATAGTTGAAAACGTAGGTAATGGGTATTGTATTAGCTTGCAGCATTTGTGGAGACGTGAAGCAGCTATTCCATCCAGGCTGTATTTCTGTTTGTGTTGTTGTCAGCACAATTTACTAGTTCTCCTCGCCCTCCCATCTTTTGTTTGTTGCCAATTTCCTTTTTACTCGGACACCAGGTTATTAGGTGCACCAATCTCTTGACATTATAGATTTATCACGTTTATCGCCGTTTATCGCCGTTTATCGCCGTCATTGAATTACAGCGAATATTGGCTTAAGCCAAGATTTGCTATAGCTTGCTTGCCATGAGATTAACTGTACTTGTACTCACGGTGTGATGGATCTAAAAGATATAGACCTCTCCAATATCAGTTTTCTGACTAACTTGTTAAATGTTCAAATTCTCGCCATGGCGAGAATTTGAACATTTATTCTGAGGTGAACATTTATTCTGAGGTGTTCCATCATTCAAACTCATAAAAGCTTCGTTTGAGGCAAGATAATTTCGGATGAATTAATTCTCAGGAAGGCGTGAAGCTATATGTATAGACTGCATGTGCACAAAGCTATTGCCCCGGCATGGCTTTGTCGCAAAAGTGAGCATTTCCATACCGTGATCAGGATGCCTTTTTTGCTTATTTTTCTTACTCCAGTTCCGCTAGTCCGAGAAGTAAGATATGACCAGTCACTCTCGCAAAGCAATGTCACATGATTTCGAAAATTTGCGACTCTTCCTTTAATTGCCACTCCCTGTTTACCTTAATTATATCCAAGGCCATATTCTGTTGTACGTGGTTAAAAACGTTTTTTATTATTTTCAAACGTAGCAAAGCTGGCCAGGGATAATTGTTGTTCATTCCCAAAATCAGTCGACAAGATTATATCCTTCCACCATCTATCGTTCAGCTTTGAGCTGCGAGAGTCGGGTGTCACCGTGACAAAAAATCAGTTGAAAACTAACCCAACCCTTTCCTCTATAGCCAGCACCAATTAAACTGTAAAGGTTAGTTTTTCTAGTTCTACTCCTCACGTGTCCGTGAAGCCATGATTAAGACCAAACAGGACTGACCGTCTTTTTGCGAATTTGCTGCCTGACTTTTACCGCAAAGAAAGATTGTTTCCTATCATTCGCCTCACGTGGCTCTGGCTAGAGCATAGAGGCGAATTCTTTGTCAAGCACAAAACTCGGCCGATATCAATTGGTCTGCAGTCTGAGTAGCAGTCCCGCCACCTTTGTTACTTTCAATGAGTGTAGCAGTAAAAAAAGAGTTGCAATATTTATCGTTATTCAGGAACGTGCTGACAGAATCTCAGTTAAACACAACATATCGGTCAAACCGATGGATAATTCACGACATTAGACTGTCAAGTGCACGTGGCCTGATTTACGAAGTAATGAAATTACCCCAGTGAGCTTATTGTCCAACCGTTCGCCTTCGTGTTCTAATCACATTAACCCACCCTCTTCCGCTCGAAGCCTTAAACTTTCCGGTCTTAAAAACGCTACTCATTCAGCTTTGTTGTCCTTGCAAATTCGTTGAACAATTTTCTTTGGTTTCTGAATTATGTTGATTCAACAATCGATTTTATTCAAGTATGGACGCTAATCTGAATCAATACTTAGCGCCCATCCTTGCAAACCTAAAATATTTTTCCTTCCATATTATTATTGTCAAAATTTGCCAAATCGCAACGATTTGTTTAACAATGGTGTCTTAAGCTCGAACTTGAAAACAAATCCATCATTTTTCTTACCTTCCTATCTGCCGGAGTAGTTATCCGTTATACATGAAAAGTGCTTATAAAGACGACCGCTTTCGACGATTGAGAGTGTGATAAATGCATTTCAAATTCAGTTCTATTTTGTGAGAATTTAAAGTAAAGTTTACAATTTTATAATATTCAATTCTGGTGTTTACAATTCTGATATTGAAGCTATCTGCAAGTATTTCAAGTGCAGCTCATTTTCACAATTCCCATTTGTGAATGTAAAATGTAATCATCAGCCATCTCTTCATACAATACACATGATGTATAATGTATTTATTTTACGACTTTAGACTTACTTTATAACTGAACTTAATGATTTACAGTCGCTCTAGGTTTAACATTTATCTACAGTATAGTTGAATAGTTGATAGTACTGTAATAATAAACTTGATTACCATGACAAAATGACTTTATAACTTTGTAGCTGACTTAATGATATACTGAAAGTACCTATGCTTCTTGTAATCACCCACTGAAACTGACTATTTTCAGGTTTAAATGCCCCCACCTTGGTACCCCAAGAGGTGTAGCCTGCTAAGTTAAGTGTCTGTAACTTCCGAAACTTATTTCCTGTCTTCCTTCCGGACAATTTGAGACGTCGCACTTGAAACTACCGCTGTAACAGATGAGGATTTATACAATATACAATATACATGTACCAAAAACTCTGTACATAGTTCTATGCTTATAATGATGAATAACGACTGTTTAAATTAAGCTGATGATTTTTATTTTGCGGTGAAAATTGTATTACTTTTGTGTAAATATTTATGATACTTTTCTTAAAAATGCGTATGTAACTGTCTCTGTCTGGTTGGATATAGCGCAACTAAACTCACGACTCATCATGAATTTGCACTCGAAGTCGAAAAACTATCACCAACACAGAGTTACCAAACGTTGTCTGGCCTGCAGTCAATTTCAATTTGAAAATGGGCCTCAACGTAAATAGCATGAAGTGTTGTACGACAGCGCCCACCTTGTGGCGGTGATACCCGACTCTCGCAGCTCAAAGCTGAACGAGATATAATCTCGTCCACGCCTGCACCCTCCCGATGTTTTTCATGAGTGTCGAATAAAGTCAGACAACATGAAATGGATCTCTGAGTCTCTTGAAGTTGATTTGAAACTTTTATCGAAGAAGCATATTTGACAAAATGTAACACTAACAAGAATAGAATAAATCAACGGGACACAAAATATCATAGGGCTGACAATTTGGCCTTTGGGTTAAGGGCCAAACACGAGAGTAGATATCGACTGAAATACAAAAACGATTGGGGATACCAGCAACATCCGTGATGAGGCACTGCCACTATGACTAGGGTGCCTCGGACTCTTACTCTGGCATCTGGACCCCTTTCTCACTTCTCAGTACTTCACTTTAGCTTTCTGTGTCCCCATAGAGTCGCTTATAATATACCCTCCTGACGGCTAAAATTAAATCAAATTGACAAATGCAATGTGATAATCTCAAATCTGTTACGAGTTTAAAATATGGACATGGTTGTCGCGGTGATGATACCCGACTCACGCAGCTAAAGCTGAACGAGACGTTTGTAGAACGGTAGACGGATATAATCTCGTCAAAAATATGGCAATATTTGACGAGATTAAATCCGGCCAATCCGTTTCAACGATAGTGGATAGATAGCTACGAGCTGTGAGAGTCGGGTATCACCGCGACGCGATGCAAGGTAAAATCTATTTATATAACGAAAAAGTCACTAGTATTACATATTAGTTTGTACAGCAGCGCGCGCACCCTCCCGTCATTTAATTTTATTCTCCGGGATGAGGGTCGGACAAAGTCATTGAGTATTACTATTATATTAATAAGTGTTGTCGCGGTGATACCCAACTCTCGCACCTCAAAGTTGTCGAGGTGTTACCCGACCCGCGCGCGGCTCGCAGTTTTCTGCTCTCCTCGTTAGAACATAGAACGTTAGACGGATCTCGTCAACCTCAAAGCTGCACTGGACGCGACGTTAATTTTGTTTGAATGTGGAACGGTAGACGATTATAATTTTAATTTTGTCAAAGTAAGTGTGAAGTATAAACATGACTGAAGTATAAACATGACTGCTAAACATGACTGCTATGTTCAATGTCAACGGGCGATGCGCGTCTAAAATTTCTTCGCCAGGCAAGAAATGCGTGACAGCGCGTGATGGCCGCGACAGTAGGTTATCAACCTACAATGTTCAATGTTGGCTTTGACGAGATTATAGCCATCTACCGTTAGCTGCGTGAGTCGGGTATCACCGCGACAATGTTGGCTTAGCAATAATTTATCAATGACACTGCGCTAGGTAGTAGATATATCAAATTTCAGCTTAAGTCCTACAGGGAACTCTTAGATCTTGACCCTGGCAAATTTTTCATAATAAAAACACGAATTAGGTAGGTGTGTTTCTAAAATTAATTTGTACACAATATGTTATCGAATTAATTTATAGTATGTAACCTTTTACGTTCTTACAATCAGTGCAATATACTTCATTTAGCTTTGGTTCATGTGTGGAGGTTGTTTGCCAAAGTAGTAGCATGGTTGGTTCATGTATGGAGGTTGTTTGCCAAAGTAGTAACATTGTAGCCCATTAAGCACGCTGCAGGCGAAAATTTGAACATGTCAGATAGCTTAGAAGCAATTTCCTTGTACATGTTTGACAAGATATGGGAGATTGGGAGGGGAGCAAATTATTATAATATTTGAGAGGGCCATGGCATCCTGGCCCTCTTTGTCATTTTCAAACCACAATTTTAGCGAATTTTCCTAGCTTCCGCACAGTAAGAAAAAGGCCCACTGATAACTTTTAATCTTCAGGCCAGTTCAGAATAGCTGTTAGTGTAATAGGAGAATACAATAAGAATGAGTAAAGGGTATTTGCCAAAACATCATTGAATAAAATCTAATCAGCCTGCCGCAGGCGAAAAATTTTGAAATTTTGCATGTGTCAGACAGCAATTTGGTATTAGAAGTTATTGAAAATTTTGGGGGCACCAAATGATACCTTGGGCCACCCATCCAAATTTTTGGGGGCCGGGCCCCCTTGGCCCCCCTTTTCTGCCACCCCTGGTGAGAGCATGTGATGGCCCCGACAGTAGGTTAGGGGTCGTTCACATATGCCATCAGGGGGAGGGGGTTTCCAGGGGGCTTCGGTGAATTATAAAATTTACACCACTCGCTACGCTCGAGGGGTAAATCATGTTACTTCAGACTTACTTGTTATGTAACTAGATTTTACCTGATAATGAAAGCTTTAGCATATCATTTAAATCAATCTTGCTGATTATCTGTAGTGTAGTATTTTGCTAAGCTTGAATAAAGTAGCTGTAATTTTTCTGTCTCTTTTCATAGATTTAGGATCATATGTAAGTTCATTTTTAATCTATTGCTTTATGTGACATCATCTGAACCAGTGGCGCGACGTTGTATGTATAGCCAATATGGCGCCCATCCGCGGTAAAAAGGCTCCCAAAGACGCCCCCAAGTGGCGCCCCGTGTTCAAAGGCATACTTGGAGCAATTTGTGAAAATATGGCCAAAAAATCTAAATAAATAGTAAAGATATTAAATTAAACACGCGATTTTGCTAGTCGTGCAGTTGATCTTGCAAAATTGTCCCATATTTTTACGGCGATTTGACCCCCTTATGACGGCGCCCCCTGGCGTAGCCGGGGCTTGTCTCATGACCCTTTTCAAAAAAATTTTTGCGCGCGGCCACGCCGCCGCGCGCTTCGCGCGTGCCGGAGGCTGCCGCTTCGCGGCAGCAGGGCTATGCAACGTGTAGCAAGCCGGGGCTGCCGGGGCATCGTTACGTCACTGATCTGAACCACATATTGGTTTACTAAAGAATGAAAGGACTATGCCATTCTACAGGCAAATATTTTTTGCACCACATATGATAGAAGATGTGGGTTGGATTTGACTTCCTATGGTGGAGCATTTTAGGCCCCAAACCACGAAGAGGTGTGCTCCAGTTCGACCAGGCCAATCTGTTTACTAACCAGCTGACCCAGTTTGGGCAATGGCCTCATTAGTCTGGTCACATGCAAGCTGTACCAAAGACTAAAAATGAACAAGAATGGCAAAATTTAAAAATTCTGATGTTTGCACGAGGAAAATAATGCGTGACTTTGTATACGCCGTAGGACAATCATGAGACGTCGTCTCATGATTGTCCTACGGCGTATATACAGACGAGAAAGGAGAACTTCTTAAAAACAGAGAACCATGGAGATCTTCAATTTCACTAGGTTTCAAACTCTGTGACAAAGAAGACATTCAGAGGAGGTGTACTCTAGGGAATGTGGCATTCCAAGAATACAAGAAAGTATGGGAGCAAGGAAAGCTGATCCCTCTCAGCACTCGTCTTAAAATTTACGAGTCTCTTGTAGTGTCGGTAATGCTATACAACTGTAATTCATGGGCAGTACCAAAAGCGTATATGGACAAAATTGACATCTGTCACCGCAAACATTTAAGGCAGATAGTCAAACTGACCTACCCAACCAATTTCAGACACCCAACCAATTTCAGACAATGCTCTCTACAAGAAATGTAACAGCAGACCACTCAGCGAGAGAGTAGAGTATTCAAGATGGAAGATGTTCGGTCACATACTTCGGAGTGCCAGCAACTCTCCAGCGTTATGTTCTCTATTTTTGCAGTTGAGAGTATGGAAAACATGAGAGGTCGTTTAGGAAGACATCAATTTAACTTATTAAAAACTTTAAGAAATGATTTAGTTGCTAGAGATCTGAAAATTGTGAATACAGATGACATTTATAGACTTATATCTTTAGCCAATGACAGAC
>JH152783.1:43311-57489 GCA_000226015.1 Mnemiopsis leidyi | reverse complement strand
TAACAGCAGACCACTCAGCGAGAGAGTAGAGTATTCAAGATGGAAGATGTTCGGTCACATACTTCGGAGTGCCAGCAACTCTCCAGCGTTATGTTCTCTATTTTTTGCAGTTGAGAGTATGGAAAACATGAGAGGTCGTTTAGGAAGACATCAATTTAACTTATTAAAAACTTTAAGAAATGATTTAGTTGCTAGAGATCTGAAAATTGTGAATACAGATGACATTTATAGACTTATATCTTTAGCCAATGACAGACCCCAATGGAGGAAATTATTTTAACTTTGGGTACTTATCAGATATTTAATATGTTGTTACATTTTATCTATTTGAATAAAGTTGTATAATAGAGACTTTTATTTTATTTTTCCTGATATCGTATCTGGTAAACTTTGTAAATAAAACCAAAGTCCGTACAGAGCTGGATCAGGCAAAAATCAAATGGATACTGAACTAAAAAACACTTGATTATTTAGGGATGAGTCTAGACGAATGTTTTCCTGCAGTTATAGTATTACCTGAAAACAGCAATGTGGAAGATGTGGAGACTAACCATAAGCCAATTAGCTCCCCCACAGAAAAAGTTGTCTCAAACAACAGCCTGGATTTTAGTGCAGTAAGTAACTTTTTAGCTACATGCATTGAATGAACTCTTTGGGAGGAGGTAATTTTTAAAAATTTCTATTTTAAAAACTGAAATCTGGTTTCACAATATTTAGAAGTCCTGCCCTTATTCCTATTGCCCTAAATTGGTGGGTCGGGGGGAGGGGGGCTTCAAGTATATTAGATTTCAGTTTAAGCCCAACTGTCCACACAGGACTTAAAAAATAACCCTTTTCCGTTCATATTTAACCAAAACTGCAGTTTAAACAAATCATCCTAAATTTTTGATAAATTGAATAGGGCAAACGAATTTTTTGCTTGTTCCATGGAACAACCCATTACAAAAGTCCGAACAAGATATGTCAAACTGTTGATAATTACCTTTACTTGGGATGGTGTTAGAAGAAAAAACAAAAGCAGGACCTATGGAAAAATAAGATTTCTCGGACTCCTCCTCAGGAGTTCCAGCAATGTTTAATTGCCATGATTTTTTAACTGCATTTGATTAATGACCTATTTCAGGCCATTGAATGATTTAAGGAAAGAAGAAGGGCATCCAGTAAAAATGCACTTATTTTCAGATAGACGACGACTCAAACAGATTTGGATCATACTCAAAGGTAACCCTTTCATGGGAAGATATAAGAGTTTCTGCACCAGTGGGCTCAGGTGGTGTTCTACCTTGTTTGAGATCTAAAAAGAACAAGGACTCTAAGAAGCAAATCCTGAAAGGAGGTAGTCTGAGTTTTTTGTAACTCAAAAATTTAGAATATAATGTACGTTATATATAATTAAGAATGTAATAAAATTATACTAGTTCTATACTTGTTAGAATCGTATTTATATAGTTACACATTATATTTGTATAAAAATTTGTCAGCTGAAAGCACGGTGGTTACTTCTGTGTTGCATGAAGCTTTCTGTAGGCATGGAGTTCTTTTAGCACCCTAGTTCCCTACCTAAGGCTAAGGTATTAATATTGTGTTATAATGAAAACTTAAAACTGGTGATTGTAAACTAAGGGTTTTCTATTTTACACAAATTCCATACTTAAAAGATTCTTAAAAAAGATATAAATATTGGTTTTGGCAATGCGCCTGGATTTTACGGCTATAGCTAAGACCCATCATCATAAACTCTCAGACGGTGGATCTCTGGCACATGCAATGTGAACATAAAATCTACAAATGTTGTGTTTTTAACCTCTTGAAAAGAATTGTTTTCAGTAATTTCTATCTCATACATGATGCATCAGATCAGCTTTTAATGGCACCATATGCATTAAATTAATGTCAAGAGGGCTCAGGGCTAGGGTGTACCTGCACCCAAATTACGTATTTTACTAACTGGTTATGTCCTATAGTTTCTTTACATTTGTGAAACAAAGTAGATAAGTATTATTTTCGTTACATATATAAAATGCTGTTAAAGAACAAACTGTGTGTCTTTGATACAATCAACTCATAAAATTGTAGACTTAGCTTATTGCTTGTCCTACCTCGATTGAAACATTGATTAAACGTCCATCTAAAGGGAAATTTAGGTACAACATGACGAATTATATGTAAACGAGACAATCCTCATGCAGTACAGTAATTATTTCTTAATTCAGTCTAAATTTTCAGTGTCTGGTATCTGTAAGCCGGGAACATTTATGGCTATTATGGGAGCTAGGTAAGCAAGGCAACATTCATATATTTCTGATAATCCATGCTTCTGATCTTCCAAATATCCACTCATCAGTTTTGAAATCATTATCTAATTTAAAAACCCATTCAGTGGTGCGGGTAAAACGACACTTCTCAATACTCTGGCAATGAAGAACGATCCGAAGCTTGATGAGACAGGTTTATATTGAACTGTTATTTTTCATCTGAAATCAAATGTTTTGCTCGTTATAATATTTCACCCGAGCTAGTGTAAAATTTTGGGAAAACATATTTGATGTATTATTAATAGAACTGCCAAACAAGGTAATATTTTCACGAGCGAAGATGACGGCCTCCACAATTTTTTTTCACTGGTTTTACAAAACCCAAAAGTAGTGCAGGATTTTACAGCCCTAGCTGGGCTGTAACATATCTTATTGACACGTGACATGTACATATCTATCTAGGATCGATTCTGGTAAACGGAAAGCCGCTTACACGTCGTAAGACTACTCTGCTCTCGGCTTACGTTCAACAAGAGGATTTCTTCATCGGTACCTTGACTGTGAAAGAGGTGCTGTTGTTCCACGTAAGTTATTTTAAGAGTTTATAATCGTGTAAGTGGTGGAGAGGCTTCTCTTTTTTGTATTGAGCAATGTTTTTGTGGATCCCTTCTTGAGAAACCCTCTTCTGTCTCAATGTGTTTACTGTCATAATCACCTAGAGATCTGGCCTATACAGCTGGATTGTTTGAGGTTTCTTTTTCGTGTATCCCAACGTCAGTTTATAGTAGGTTGTTGTTATAAAATGAACTATGAAATGGAACAGCTATACCCTTATTATACTTTGCAAATTCTTCCTTTATCAAACCCTCATTTACTATAATGATAATTGTGGTAGGCTCCAAACGATCCTCTAGTAAACAGAAAAGATTGGTAAAAACAGGAACCCATCTACGGTGGTTCATTCAAAATATGCCAGATTAGATTACGAGTTTTAAGAAAAGGTTAATGATATATTTGACCAAATGGCTAAATTCATTTTACTGCACTTTTAGCCGGAGATATGATGCTTGCCCGACGGGTACCCGGAGGTCTATATGTATTATGTATAATGTATATATATAGATATACATATGTATCTCGATATAACAAGCGGAAAATGGGGCTGCCAGGAGGAGTTATTCTAGTAAACTGCCTAACAACCTCCAGTTCAGCCAGCACACACTGTACGTCTACCACCGGATAGGGATATACATCTTGTCGTATTTGTGTACAGTGCTATACAGTGCTATACACACCACGGCTATACACATGCAGTAAGATAGGTAATGTGTCTACAGTTCACTGTGCGATCCATGTGATTAATTGTATAAGTGTTTAACTGGCTGCTTAGCAAGTCAGCTTCAAGCGGTTAAAAATTATTCAAGTCTAATTTACTTTTTGTTCAAAAAGAGAAAATGTGCGTGGGCTAAGATTGATAATTAGAGTGTAGAGGAATGTACTTGAGACTTGTTTGACCTAAATCAGTTTGTTGATCGACAGAAGTGATACAATAGATTGAAGACAGGTAATTTGTAGCCAGACATGTACCGGTCTGTAAGAAAGCAAAAAGTCTGGTATTGCCAAATTCCATCAAATTTCAAGGAAGTCTCAGTTTTGGCTTTCTGGTACCCAACAAAGTCTTTTTAGTGTTTTGTAAATGATCTGTGTGCCAATATTTTTGTATCGATTAACTATTTCGTCTGACATTTAAAGTTCAAGGTTGACCACCTAAAATTAAAAGAGAGATCAGCTAAAACTGATGTCGAGTGCTGAAGATTATTCCTTACAAAGGGGGTCTCCAGTCACCGGTGGTAATGTGTCAAAGTTTACCGTATAAAGAACTCATAAAAACTGTCATGTTATGTGAGGGGTATGTAGCAGTGCTCTCCTTTCTGTATTCTGGCACGTTTCAGCCGAAAGCAGGTATTACTTCATGATCATAGAGCAGAGATTTCCCATTAGTCCAACTACCGCAATGGAATGTTACATGCCATGAAAGTTTTGGAAATATTGACGATATGCTGAAATGTGTTTAATGTAACTGAGGAAAACTTATTCAGGAAAAAGGGGGGCCTCGATACAATTCTGGTCAACATTAACTTAAATCGAACTTAACGTAGTTATAAATCATAACTACATAACTATTACGAAAATAGTTATGCACGGTCGGATAAAATTGAATAGCTTGATAAACGAATATCAACAAAACTATCTGTCTGTGTGTTGTTCGAGTGTTTGAAATAACAAAGTGTTATTTCTCTATAACCCAGTACTGTGTGTAGTACTTCTGACTTCTTGATTCAGTAGCGTAAGTACCTTAAGTAAGTACCTTAAGTACCTCAAGTAAGTAAGTAAGAAACGTACCATAATTGTTCTGATTTAGCGTTACCATGTCAATATTTGTCGTCTGATTGCTGCCTCTGCAATGTTAGTCGACTTATAACCTAACTAATGATTGACTTACATTCAAACCTTAACATTCGATCTGACTCTTACCTATAGTTTACTGAGATTACATTTCATTGATAAACCTCAATACTTTGACATATCTCAGGTATTATGTTATGTGCACTGTGTAGGTACGATTGTAGAGTTATCACAAAATCCCACAGTATTTGGCTCCCTAGATGAGTTATTCAATCTCACGAGATGACTTTGTATTACGAAATTTATTACACTGTGCATGTATAATTCCCTCATGTTACATTTAATTTACAGGCTACATTGAGAATGGGACGAAACGTCTCCATGAAAGTAAAGAGAGCGAAAGTGGAGAAAGTTCTACACGAGGTTAGTGTCTCACGTGACTTGTTTAAATTTCTATAACCCTGCATGGCAACTGCACCTGTTTCCGTTCTTTCCTTGATTTCTAGTGTCTACTGACGTAATGTTGTCAATTTTGTGGTACGGTATTCCCATGTGAGCAGACATATCGTTGATGTCAAATAAAATTAGTTTAATGATTTGTGGGTTAAGGAATGTCAAACTATTGTGATTTGTTGGTCGACAGTAAATCAAGGGAAGCATCATATATGAGTGAGCTTGAGTTTACAATTTTGCTGAATTTGTAAAACTAGGCTTATACTAACTTCCGACCTTTATAAGTCCATTGGTTTTAACCCTCCAAATCTGTGGGTTGGTATAATAGACACAGTGAAACCGGCAGACAAAGCTTTAATAAACATAAACACCACATAGATACTTATAAATACTTTGCTAGTAACTCGTTCAGTGTACTATCATACCCTATGTGACTATGATACCCTAGATTTCCAGTACCGCAACGTTTTACCGTTTCTTTAGAAATAAATTTCTGCATCCTTGCAATTTAGGGACCGTGGAGATGGCTAAATTCACTTCCTCCCGCTCGGCACGGGTTTGTGTGTGACTAGAAAATGTGATCAGTGTACAACTCTCGAATTGATGTCAGTTCTAACTCGAGCTGATGAATATTTTTAAGCGAATCGTTTCCGTACCTAACGTAACGCGCTACAGGATGCTAATTTATAGAAAAGCACGCGTGTTTCTGTGATGGTGTTTGTAGATTTGACTATAACCACGAGTTAGCGCGCTTACATAGCTGTTTAAGGGTATGCCAGTCAAAGTGTAAACTACCCAAAACCCGAGCTGCAGCAAATTAATTTAAGCTAACTCTGTCTACCTATACGTCATCTGAGCACCCAGAAAGATCGCTCCCACCCTTCTTGAAGACTGCAAACTCAAGTTACTACAGATGTATTTGAAACTGTTTTCTTCGATTGAACATGAGATAGAACTAGAAAGTCGGTCAGTTTCCGGGCAGACTGATCTTGCACGAAATACAGTTGCTGATTTATAATGTGGCCGTTATACTAGAATAAGTATTTCACGTTATACAGAACAAGACGTAGCGCTTATTGGACTGAAACACCCACCGGCCGACAACAATTAGTAAGATCCACGACGTCGCAGTCCAAATATGTAACATTTTGCATTATGGGTTTTGAAAAAAGCGGCCAGTGTTTCTGCAGGGCTAAAAAGGATAAAAGAAGAAGAAATTGATTTAATTTTGCCTCATATTCTTGGCCCTCTTCTACATTAATTACGAGGGGTAACAACTTTAAAATTTCCCCTCTTACATATCATTACGTCACAGTTAGGGTTGAAAAAGGTCGAGAACAGTTTGTGTGGTATGCCAGGAGGACTGATACGAGGAATATCCGGAGGGGAGAAAAAGCGACTGTCCGTCGCATGTGAACTTCTGATGAACCCTCCACTACTTTTCATTGACGAGCCTACGAGTGGTATGCATTGTTTTCGTATTGAATCTCTGTACGTTACACATTTTATACTTTTAGCCCGTTAAGTTTACATTTTACAAAGATGGTACTTCATTTTTTTACGATCTCAGAGTTATTAAATCTTCAGGCCTGGATTCTTTTATGGCGAGGAACATAGTGAAACTGATCGGAAAGTTAGCGAAAGCTAACCGGACAATTTTGTGTACGATACATCAACCTACTTCCGAAGTCTTCGCTATGTTCGATCAGTGAGTTTGATTTTAGAGTTTAATTATTGCATGTCTTTTTTATTGTGAATGTATCTGTTGGAGTAAGTGCATATGAACTTCATGTTAATGCAATAATTACATAATTGTAGCAATTGACAAAAATCAAGAAAGGTACGATAAACTATATTCGAAAAACCATGTCAGTAAATAAAAGCCTATTCTTCGGAATTTTCCCAAATTTTCCAAATTCCTTTGAAAATGATGATATAACAAGGAACTAAACAAAACAACTTATCTGTTCTTTTTCTTAAACAAAAAATCGTATTGTCCATTATGCAGACATAGGTGAATATGTAACAAGAACATTAAAACTTGGCAAAATCATGTAACGCAAAGCGCAGCTTTAGGTCATATAGAACTTCATCGCTTTGTGAGTCATTCAACCTGAAAAAGTAGCCGTTACTTGTAAGTAAAAAAAGTAGGAAATTATTTCATTCGAAAATTTACAACAAATTCTGGCTTGTATTATTATTTCCATCAATAGGGTTCCGGCAATGTAGAAGTTGACTATCATTTTTTTGGGTTTAAAACTATTGATAATAATCAAGATTCAAGAACTACCAACCTCAAATTTAGCTGGATGACATTAAAGTTGGTGGGCCGTCCAGGAAATCGCGATCTTCGTAATCACTGACATTAGGCTCATCGTGTACAGTCTCTTCAAAGGGATTTGACGGGCTCTCCGTAAAGCTCTGCTCCACAACCTCAACGTCAGGACCGGAGGAGACATTGCTATAGGGAGAGGGAGACCCTACACCTGATCTCTCCTGCGTGGTCAGATAGTCTGCTGTTTCTAAGGTGCTCTCTGTCACGTTGGCTACTTCTAATGTTTGTCTCGCCGTACGATCGCTTTCGAGCGGTGTACTGCCCACCGTTACTCCATCATTTGTCGGTAACAGTTCAGAACTACCGCTTCGCTGATTGATCGAAGGTTCGTTAATTCCAGTGACTCCAGGATAACTGAGAGGGTGATTATAAGTGAAATCACTTCCGTGTTGCAAATTTTCGAACTTTGTGAAGCACGAGTTTTCACTTGGTATCGGATAGATAGCTGATGTTTGTCCGTCCTGAGATAAGAACAGGTGGTTCATTGCAGACATTTCTTTGTTTTCTGGCTCCTGGTTTGTCACATTCTCAAAGTCATCAATATCACCGCTGTTTGCCATCGTTCTTCTTCGGCAATCCCTGGCAAGTTGACCGAGGGTGTTACTAGTAGATGGTGGAAGGTCAGTTGACAAATACGTGCTAGCATTGCTTCTCTGGTACGCTTCAAAGCTATTTTGACTGGGAATCGAAAGGGATGTATGGTAGGTCGATGTCCTGACTTCTGTATTGGTCTTTGTGTTGTCCTTAGCACCATTAGGCCTGCGTGGCAGTCTGGGTGTTGACTCAGAAGTCCTCCAGCTTCCACTCCGTCTGGGTATTCTGGTTTTCTTCAAGTCATCGGTCGCTAGGTCCAGAGCCACGTCCTCGTACTTTTTCAAGAACTCTGTGTCCAGCAGACTTTCTATCTTTGTTGACAGGCGGAGTTCTTGATAAGTTTTTGAGTGTTTGACAAAACCTTTTTCCAGACCCTGATAAACCTCAACTGTCAGCTCAGAAACTTTCATCTCAGCAAGGGCCGGATCTTTAGAAAAACTGTGTATTTTCTCCGTGATCACATCTATCGAGATTATGAAGCATGGTATTTGGTTCCGGTCTATCAGTTGTATTCCCTTTTCGTCGTCAACTCGGTCGATCCATTTCTTGCTGCCTCTGTAGAGCTCGTAGGTCAAAGGAAGGTGGTTTAAAGGGTCTCCTATCAGGGTGTGGGTAGAGTTGATCATGAGGTTCAGGTCAACTCCTCTATCGTTCAGGATCATCATGTCTGTCCAGACGATCTCCACCAGGGAGAGAGACTTCAACTTTTTGGATTTGTAATCGAAAGTGATCTTGTAGACGATACCCTCGTATAGGACATGGAAGACTATGGTTTTCCGTTCTTTCGGATTATTCTTGACAATGCCTTTTAGTTTCCGTAAGATGCCATCTTTGCTGTCCTTGTACAATGCCATGTGATCCTTGTCGAGACTTCCATTTTCGCACCGTTTGATCTTCAACTTCCCAAAGGTGGTGGTAGCGGTCAGCTCACCGTGGGATATCGGGTTGTACAGTCCGTCTCTCATCAAGCGAGTTTTCCTGAGGATCTCTCCATGAACCAGCTCCTTCAGACTCGCGTCTTTGATTCTGTTGTTGTAGTACATGGGATTTATTTCGTGCATCAATGGAGCTTTATCCCGAGGCTTTGACTCGTGCTTTCGCAGCGAGAAATACCTTGGTAGCGGCTTGTCTAGGGTGTTGGGTGCTAGGAAATTAAGCTGATTGTACCCTTTAACACAGACAAACAGGTAGTTTCCATAAAGCTGGAATTTGCTATCATCTATTTCGAAGGCATCAGCTATTTCGTTCATCTTCTGAGGATTTTCTCCCCAAATTTCAAGCACAAGAGCGTTAATGGTACCCAGTTCAGTTTCTCTTATCTTGATCTCGATCTTCTTGCCAGTGTCTAAAGTATCGTTGATGACGGGGTTGTTGTTGAAGTAGGTGGAGCAGAAGGAGGTAGCTCTAGCTATGTTGAAGCACATCTTCTTATCCTTTTTCCTGATGATATTGTTCTGTTTGTAATTTTCGGTGGACTCAAACTTCAGAGCGTAGGAAACAAAGTGGTACTCTCTCATAAGAGCTACCATGCACTTCTCTGTTCCCAGCAAAGTCCTGGCAGTCTCCAGGAGCGCAGTATCAAGTTGATCTTCCGGTCCGGACATCTTGCAGTCCCCGATGATCCACTTGAGATATTCAAGATACAAAGTAGCAGTGTTCTTGTGAGGGTACTGCCCAATAACTACGTCAGGAATTGGGCAAGGCTCATCTTCCAGCTCCATGATCTGGCTGTCTTCCTTCCTCAACATGAACTCCAGAAAACTGAGTGCTAGGTCGGCTTCTTGTGAAGCGTTTGTGGTGATGTTGTTCTTCTCCGCCCAGTTTAGGATAAGGAACATGGTGTGCCCAAGAATGTCGTAGCTTTGGCAATACTGTTTCAGGATCATAACTTTCTTGTGCAAGATCTTGTCGTTAGTGACAAAGACCTTGATTATCTTGTTATCCACTTTGATTTCAGACACTGCCCAATCTTCGCTTGATTTTTGGAAGTCCTTCGCTAGAACGTTTAGCTCGCCATCCTTGTCAAGGCCCTGAGTTTCTATCCACTGTTTCAGTTTCTCGGCGAATAGCTTTGGAGCTTCATCTATGTAATAAACAAAGGCATCTCCAAGTATAAGTCCATAAGTGGATCGGCTCACGTCTGTAACGTTGACCATCTCAGATTCATTAAGCATCTTTAGTACTTTTTTGCACTTTTCCTTAATCATATCATCCTTTTTGGCCTTATCACTGTACCATTTTTTTAGTTCGGTCCTTAATTCTGCTCTGATTGAGTTAGGTGTCGTTGTGTTCATCAGCTCTGGTATCCTTATGAGGATGTTAGCCACGCACCAGGGAAAGCTGAGCAGTATCAGATCTTGATGAGGTTGGGGGTTGTTGTATGTCACGTAGTACCAGGCTGCTGCCTGCCTCAGCACTTTCTCCTCTTCCTGTCTCCAGTTGTCTTGGGACACGCCAAGATTCGAGAAGAACGCTCTCCGGTATTTCCGTTGGAGAGATCTATACATGGAGAGACACTGTTCTCTCATGTCATAGTTTCGCTCATGTTCTTTTGCTAGACTCCTCTTAATGGTATTCAGACATCCTGCTGCAATGTCACCCTCATCAGCAATGCCGTAAGCCACCATTATGTTGGCTAGCTCTGTGCAGTACTCCGTGTAAAGCTTCGTGGCACTCTCTAGTTCATCAGCCGTTGGTTTTTCATCCAGGAAAAAGAGTTTATCCGGAGCAATGTCATCTTCAGGGATGTTTAAGTCGAGGACGGAGTGCTCCAAGCCCTGAACGATATGGAACATCTTGCCGATGGCAGTTTTACTGCTGTACGCTGCTTTATCCGGCTTCATCATCCAATCAGGATAGATCAAACTTCTCTCTGAAAAGTCAAAGGTTGGCGCAATGCCAGTTTTGATAAAGTCTACTGCATCGCTGTGTTTACCTGCTAAAGAAATGCATTGTTTAGACAAGACGCCCTGGTCCAGTCTGTCCGCCCAGATGGCATGAGCGTTACTAATCTGTCCTAACTTGGATCCCTTTGTGATGTAGTTGAACACAAAGTCGTTGATGTCTGCCTCGCTTAATTCAGGGGGTGGTTCGTCTGAAACTTCACTCACAGGATCTATATTCTCTATGTAGTAATCAGCAGCTTCGCAGCCCTTTTGCGGCATGAGAAGCTCTTCCCAGCACACAAAGTATTCGTCCCCGTCAAGATCGGAGCCAGAAAGTTCGTTGGGAATAGGTCTTTGTCCCTTGGCCGGGAACACAACCACGTCGTAGAGGTGTCTCAGTCCTGGGACATCAACAGCATGCACTCGCTTCAGGTCCCCCGGATGTAGGCAAGGGTTCTTGGTGACAAACAGCTCTTGCTCCAAAATTATCTTCCTGGAATTGTCGCCTAGTTCGCTGTATTGAACAAATACCTCCCCGTAGTTCAAAGTGTTAGTCTCGTCCATCAAACCTCTCATTTGGCGACCCTTGTTAATGTCAATCTTGAAGCGAGTCTTGGCCAGGGCATCCCGAACTTTAAACTTGTACAGGGAGACTAGTTGTCTTCTGAGGAACGGCTCTGTTGTTATCCTGATAGAGCTCCTCTGAAGATTGGACACCCTGACTCTCAGCACGGAGCCCATTTCATGAGCGGCAAGATGTTCGCTTGTCAACATGTCTGCTATCTCGATAAGACTCCGATTTTGGAGCGAGATGAAGTTGTTGTCGGGGACTCCTTGAGCCCGCAGTATCGCGATTACTTGTCGGTTCATGAAGAGTTCTCTAGGACCTGAATAACCACATGGCTCTATATTCTTATGGTTGGACTCGAACTTCTTCATGCTGGGGCGTATCTGCAGGGTCAGTCCATCCAAAAGAGGGTTGACAGCGACCATGCCCTTGCACCCTCCGACTCTGACTTGGAACGCTACCGGTTTGTAGTCCGCTTGATATCCGTACTTCTCTTTCACGATCAGATCCCTAACTCTCGGGGAGATACACCCGACACCGTCGCTGAAGATGAACCTCTTGTTTCCAACTATCAGCTCCTTCTCAGGAATTTGCTGGATTTTAACTTCTTCGGTTAAAGCGAAGTCAGTGGCAGTGAATGCTAGTCCCATCCTCGTTACATATTTTTGTGTGGTCTTCATCTTGTTCAGATCTCCGATACTATCCCTTATAGACTCCACCGTGATCGGACACTGAGGGTAGAACAGCCAGAGACCCTGGGATCTTAGCTGCGAGTTGGAGCATGCCAGAAACTGGAACACAATCTCATCAGATATCTTGATTCCGTCGTCGATAACTTTGCGGACGTTGTAGGTTGCGTGGTCAGAGTGAACGTTGAACTGGGAGAAGTCTTCGTCTCTGAAACACACCCTGGCAAAGTTATCTACGTACCTGATGTGCTGACGAAGAATCCTATTTATTGCGATTGGCTCAGGTGGGACAAATATCGTTCGAGATGGAGTCACTATGATTCGCTTGATAAACTGGTAGTGGGATTCCATGTCGAACGGCTTGACGTCCACCTTGTCAAAGTAGCTTTTGAAGACAGTTGCCGGATCCAGAAATGGGTCTTTGTCGAACGCCTGGACCAACTTAAATATGGTCTGGGTGACGAAATCAATCCTCTCAACATCGGTTTCTTCGATTTTCCGATGAAGAAACCTAAAGAAGGACATCTTATGTTCGGTTGACGTCTTCTCCAGCTTGTCCAAGAACTGGTAACCCAGAGACTCGAGACACTTGAGGGAGTACCTCAAGTTGATGTTGTCCACATGTTGAGGGTTACTCTCCATCAGCTGCTCTATCCAGTTAGCCTTGATCTTATCACCGGTGTACCTCAGATCATCAAACCTGGTAAAGTAACACTGGTACTTGTGCTTCTTGAACCCTGACACGATCCTACTCAGAGTAGGTCCGCTAGTAGGGTAGGTAAGTACCAGGGTCGAGCACTTTGGGATGTCACAGTTGCCTTCATCTTCAGTTAGGGTCCTGATCCTTGTCCACTGGGTCTTTAGACGCAGCTTCTTTTCCAACTGTTCCCCAGAGCAGTGATCCCGTGAGAGTTTCTTTCTTTTTTGGGCGACTTTCTGAAGAGGTTAATTGTACACAATTCTGTTCAAATAAAAAAGTAATGGGGAAGTTTGATAGATATTCTTTATCTTGCAGTTTTATGGACGTCAGTCGTCTGGATTACCGGAAGTTTCCTCTGTCATGGAACTACAATTGACGACGGGGATCCAGATTCGCTGATTCGACTTATCAATAAAAAAGGCGGTCATGTGATGCAAAAAAGTTAAAACAAGGCCGACTTCTCCGAGACGCCTGACGGCCATTTATCGCACATAGGTTATTTCTTTACAGATTTGACTGTGCGAACAAATTACGCAATTTGGTCCAATGCCCTATGAGGGTGGTGGCAACCGCCCTAGAAAAGACACGAATTGGAGCCCAAACGGTAAGAGATAGAGACTTGAAAGTTTCAGATAAGGTAGATTTCATCACGTTTTGTGGCTTAGGCGATGTTAAAATTCGCTCCGACTCCTCTAAGGGTCCTTTGAGGCCTTAAAGGCCCTTAAAAAGGCCCAAAAAATTCTCCAAATCGGGGGACGAATTGGAGTCCAAACGGGAGAGATAGATTCATGAAAATTTCAGGTATTTTAGATTTTAGCGGGTTCTGTGGCTTAGGCGATTTGAAAAGTTGATCTGAAGGCCTTAAAGGGCCTTTAAAGGCCTTTAAGGCCCTAAAAATGAAAATTTTCAACTTTGAGCTAGAAGAAAAGTTAGACCAGTATTTTGACGTAAAATTGAAGAGGAATCCGAATTTAATTGTTTCTAATCCGAAAAATTATCACACCTATAGCCGAAAAATGAAAATTTTCAACTTGAAATTACATGGAATCTGAAAACCACGTGTCTTTTCTGACTGGAGGCACGCTTTGCGTTTTGCGACTAATATGTATAATTGACAAAAAGTTTTAAACTTGAAAAAATATCAGCACAGTCAGAACATTGAACAAGAACGAAGAAGAGAAATAAACGTATTGCAAATTTTCAACGATGAATTTAATTATTGCGAAGTTCCAAACTTTTCTCTGTATGACTAAGAAATGCGATCTTTTAGGAAACTTTTTACTCGAAATATTA
>JH152783.1:24938-43297 GCA_000226015.1 Mnemiopsis leidyi | reverse complement strand
ATTCATTGAAAAATATCACAATTTGAAATTATCATTGAATATTCAAAAATAGTAATTATGTAACATCATTAATTTCTAGATGACATTCCCAATAGCAGTAAAATAATCAACAACATCATAGTCAACGATCCTTTATTTTCAACTTCTCATCATAGTCAGTCCACTTTCTCGGTCGAGGGGGAGGGGACCGTCTCATCAAGTGTTGAGTCATCTTGACGTCTGTTAGATTCTGTTCCTTCTTCAGGCAGTCGAGGAGTCTCCAGATTGTAGGATTAGAGTGGCCCATCAGCGAGTGAAAACCGTAGTGCCAACCCTCAGCAATGTTGGAGGATCTGGGCGTCTCAGTTCATCTCGCAAGCTTGTTATCGCTATCATATCCCTCGTCATGGTCACATCCTGCTTACCACCTCGCCATGCAGGCCCCGTAATTGCTCACACCACGATCATCTAAGCCATCACCACAAGAGCCCCGTTTTGTAAGGGGAACGTGAGCCCGAGTCGGAATACCGTGCGCTACCTGCACGGAATTCCGACTGCACTGAATTCCTAACTTAGGAATTGAGGTTGTCGGAATTCCGTCAAATTCGGAATTCCGTGCGTGTACCAGGAGAAAATAGAGTATTTCGACGTAAAATTGAAGAGGAATCCGAATTTAATAGTTTCAAATCCAAAAATCATCACACCTATAACCGAAAAATGAAAATTTTCATCTTGAAATTACATGGAATCTGAGAACCACGTGTCTTTTCTGGCTGGAGGCACGCTTTGCGTTTTGCGACTAATATGTATAATTGACGAAAAGTTTTAAACTTGATAAAAGATCAGCACAGTCAGAACACTGAACAAGAACGAAGAAGAGAAATAAGCGTATTGCAAATTTTCAACGATGAGTTGAATTATTGCGAAGTTCCAAACCTCAGGTTCAGACTGCCAGAAGGATGGACAGCACTTGAGACATAGCACTAGTCGGGTTGATCCGTTATCGAGATTTATCTGATTGAAAAGTCTTGTTATTGAACACTAAACATTTTCTGGTCTCTATAATCCATCTCATATGCTAGGTATTCTCCACAAGTAACGTCACCTGATGTACAATTATTGGTTCTACTTCCAAAAAGCTATAAAGCCTAGGCAAAATGAAAAAATAATAAAAATCAAAAAACACAAAACCTGCTGAACTACGTGGTTTTCCAGATCGTCATAGTGCAGATATATCCGGTTCCAGATCCCTCCCTCCTTGCAGATGTAGATCATTATCCGCTGTATGTCGTGCTCGAACACGGCCATTATCTTGCAGTTCTCGGAGCTGGACACTTCGTAGTGCGGGTAGATCTCAAAGGGAGTGATCAGCGAGCAGAACTCCACTCCTGGGGAATTGTTTTGTTTATCTTCTTAGGTAAGGAGCAACAAAGTCCCATAAGTCAAACTCTGCTATATAGGAATCAATAGGACGCGAAACCTAGAAAAAGTGCCTAAAAACAGTGAAGACCCACCTTGAAGTGCGACTTCTAAGCATGGTGTGTAGTAGAGAGCGGATGTTCCGTAGTCCGGGAAGGACATCCACCCTCTAAAAAAGGTGGAGTCGGACAGATTGTTGATTATGTTATTCAACATTTTCATGTCTTGATCCTCCTGGTTTTGTCCTGGCTCTAACGGTTTCTGAAAATTTAGAAATTGTTGAAGGATTGAGCTAGATACCTTTTATAGATATCTATGGCGCAGTAATTAAGTTATTTGTTTAATCGACTGTAAAGTTTCCAGGATTGCAAAGAGTGGTTTCTCAATTAGGGCCTGTTTCAGTAATCAGTTAGACACAGTTTTATGAAAGGGAAGATGATATAATATCCAGTCAAACTTGTGTTGTCGCGCACATTATAGCGTTTTACTAACCTTGACCAAGTCTACGATTTGAAGAGGATCTTTGTCCACCCATCTTTCCACTTGGTATCCAGTTATTACTTCTAGTGCCTGTTCAAATTTTGACTTAGACATAAAGTAATCATGAAATTATTATGAAAGAGACGTACTTAGGAGTGAGACAGATTAATTAGCTTGAACATGTTACTCTAAGTAAATCATCCAGAAGGCCTTTTTGAACAATGCCTGTGAAAAAAAATTCGATAGCCGACTATCGCCTATTCTTAAAAAGTAAAAACTAATGATGACAATTAAACTGCACCAACCTCTTTATCAGCAGCGGTGTTTTTAAGCTTGTTGTAGAACTGAAACTGCAGTTGAAGAGTCATCGTGCGACAAGAAATGAGCGCTTGTTTCCTCTCCTGCTGGTTTTACTCAGCTCCATCTTCGGTCGTCCTATCAAAACAGAGCTAGTTTGTCACGTGGTTATATCATGTTTCCAAGACAAACGAAACATGAGTTGTGTCTCTGGAAGACTGTCAAGTATTAACTGTCAGTCATGTGAGGTACTGTAGTGGTGTTCCTTGTGACAGGCTCACAGAACACTTGGCCTACAACAAAGTCCAGGTTTTTGTTAAGCTCGGAGAAGTAAGGGCTGGTTGACTGGCAACAACAGCCGTTTTCTAGATAACGGAAGCTTCGTCAACTGTCAAGTTTTATTGTTCCGTCAATTTGATTACATAACATAACTTATGTTACTATGTTACAAAAACTAGGGAAGGATTGAGAAAATAAAGAAATTTTAGCGTGCCGTATTTCAGGCAAAAAAAGTTGTAGTTTTGTTTAACTGGCGAATCCGTCAATACACAATACACATAGGATGACAATTTTGTTTGTGAATCTGGAACGTTTCACGCCATTCTTCATTACTAAAACTGTAAACTCTTCATTACTAAAACTATTACTAGAACCATTACTAGAACCACAAATAATAACCTTGTCGCTAAAGTAGCCTAGCTGTTTCCTCACGTTACTGCAACAGCGATTTTCATGAAAAATTAAATTGAGGGCCCACGTTAAACACTTAGGTTTACTTGTTAAGTAAGAAAAATAATTGAACAACCTTGAATATTCTCTCGAAGTGAAGTTATCATGAAGTTATCATGAAGTTATCATGAAGTTATCATGAAGTTATCATGAAGTTATCATGAAGTTATCATGAAGTTATCATGAAGTTATTATGAAGTTATCATGAAGTTATCATGAAGTTATCATGAAGTTATCATGAAGTTATCATGAAGTTATCATGAAGTTATCATGAAGTTATCATGAATCCTTGCTCCCAGGTTATACCTAGTAGCAGAAGGACACTGTGCGTATACCGGATCCTGTAAAGACGCTCTCTCTTTCTTTAAATCAGTCAACTATCCCTGTCCTGAAAACTTCAACCCAGCTGATCATTACATCTTCACAATGGCTATCGTCCCCGGAGAAGAAGAAGAATGCAGAAAACGAGTGGATGTAAGTTTTAACTTTTAGTGAGTTTCAGAAAGTTGACATTGACGCTACCAGAAAACACGTCCTCTGAATACCAGCTCGCTAGAAAATTTTAGGGGGCTGTAGCCAATACAGATTAGCTGCATGTATTTCCACACCCCCGACATTCTGCGTGAGACGTGAGTGTCTGGACCTATGTCTGGTCCGGAATCCTGCGCCTGGTCCTTATATTGCTGTCGTTAAATATTCCCCGGCAAACAAGTCAAATAAAATCTATGTAACGACCTTGTGCAGGAGATAACCACTGGTTTTACTAAATCTGAAGCTTATACGGAACTGACACGAAGTATAGCTGCAGTGGCAAAGTCTGATGACGCAGATGTAAAGGCGATACTTGAAGGGTAAGTCCGGTCAAAGATGGCATCAAATGTGAGATTATAAAAAATGATAAAAAAATATAACCGTTGGTATTTATTCCCGCAACTTTTCGTGGCTAAACACCTATGTTGTATAATGGCATAATGCCAAAGTTGAGATAGAATAATGAAATAATTCGTTTGCAGGTCGACCAGTGAGTTTTCTGCACAGCTCGTTGCGAACTTTGCGAGGAGCTTCAGGAACGTCACTAGGAATCCTGGATACACAAAGATCAGACTCATGCAGTGTATAGTAAGTTCAATCTGAAAAAAGGAAAATTTCGGCTGAGCTTCTTCTTTGTGGCAGCTACCATTTTCCTAATGTGCTGCATTTTACCGAGATTTTTAAAGAAAACTGACATTGATAATACCAGAATCTACTCTTGATTCTTGAAGTCCAATTCAATGTTTACTGTCCAGGTGATAGCCTTGTTGGGAGGTCTAGCTTATCTGGATATCGGGAACGGCCAGGAATCAGTACAAGACAAAGCCGGACTTCTCTTCTTCACGATAACTTCCGTCACCTTCTCCAGCATCATGGTCATCGGCCAGGTACTTTTCCCTAGATTCTACGTTTCCTTAATCACAAAACTTATTTTCTTGATCTGCAAATGTCTCGGTTGATAACTTTAGATATCAGGTAAAGCTATAATGTAAGATTTTTGACATTGGATACATACTTTAACCGTGATTTCTGTAAGTGAAGTTAACTATAGTGGATAGTGCTTCTAAAATCAATATTCAGACACTGCCGGTGGAAATTCCTATTATAAAACGAGAGTATAGTAACGGAATGTACGGGGTCGGCCCTGCTATCCTACCCCGGTTTTTGCTCGAGGTATGAATCAGTTAACATGTTTTTAAAATGTTGTTCGAGGTAATTTATCTTTATTATGACCAGTGCAGATGAACTTTTGATTGTTGTAAAGTCGGTTAATTTCAGATCCCTTACATCGTAATCCTGACTATGGTACAATGGATAATCGTATGGGGAATTGCAGGTAACTATTTTTCCAGGTTCCTAAATGTTTTCCATATCCAACCCTCGGGCTTAGCTTTTTTGTGGATATTTACAACAACGTGAGCGTGGATAAATCACAAAATGCATTACAAATAAAAGTTTGTTTGGCAAGCCGAAGGACTGAAGGATAGTTGGCCAATGGCCATGTAACTTAAATAATGATAATAATAACTATAATTCCAATTTTTCTCTTGAATTCACATATTTTCAATTTCAATGTTTTCCGTAGGAGGGGGGCACCGGAGTCGCAACCCCCCCCCCCCACCCCCGTCTACGTGCCTGGTCGAACTACACACTGCTGACTAGCACTATCTCAGGATTGCGAAGAACAGTAGCAAACTTCTTTACCGGCTACGTAGTGAGCTTGTTAGTTGCTACAATTTCCACCACGGTGGGCTACTTTGTAGCTACAGCTGCTGGAGACCCTGTCATCGCTGCTGCCTTCACCCCCCTCATGATCCTCCCCTTCTTCCTGTTCGGCGGTCTATATCAGAACGAGGCGTGAGTGCTTTATCTTCTTTCATTGTCACTGTTCGTCAGCCATGCGCACATTGATCATTTTATAGCTTGTATTTTTATCACAGACAAAGGAGCTACACATTCACATCCATCCTAGGATGCTACACAAGATTCATATCCTAGGATGCTACACAAGATTTATATTCTAGGATGTTACACTAGTGACTTGTTCTATACTAGTATGTTTCGTAAAAGCTTTGCTTCCCCAGGTCAACTCCCTACTACTTCTATCCAGTGAAGTACGCTTCCTGGTTCAGATACAGTTTCGCTAGTCTGCTGATAAGCGAGTTTCAGGACGCCGAAATAAGTAAGAAGTCTAAGTTTACTAGTTTACTAATTCACCGACAATCAGATTTCTAATAATTTTCGTACGTTTCATACTGAGGTTCGGTCTCTAGTTTTCTTCCTGATAATTCCAGATCAATTGGCAATTTCTCTGAAATGTTTGTTCGCTAGTTTTTTCTTTAGGAGTCATTCACATATTTAAGTTATCAACTAGGGGAAGTCTGGGTAGGGTATTTGGCCATGATTACCAGATTGTGTTAATTTAAGGACTACCTTTAAAAACCCTGCATGACATGAATATTCAAACGTTTTAGTCCTTAATAAGTATCTTTCGAGGTAGAATTCTAAAAATATCTCAACTTTGATAACTTGATTACTAATTAACCTAATATTACATGATACTCACTAGTTGCTACTATAAGAACACTTTTACAGCATGTAATAAAGAACCCGAATCTCTGTGTGTTTTCAAAAACGGAAACCAAGTTCTTAGCTACTACCATCTTGATCCTGTAAGTTGTTTTGATATAAGTTGTATAATGTCGTTATATATATGAACTCATGTAATTCAAATTGTGTAATATGAATATGTATGCCAGATATATTAACTAAATAGAGAACGGTATAGGTATACTTGGGGAGGTGTCGCAAATATTTCAGAGATATGAAACCTTATTTTCTTAAAGTGTATTTTAATTTTTATTTTCTTAAAGTGTATTGCTACTACTTTGTTTTTGGAGGTCATTCTGTGTCAAGTGAACAATGTGAGAGTATCTGACTGCTGATAACTAAAGCATGGCCAGTAGATTTCGAGAAATGGGTTTGAAAATTCGTGATCCCTCCCTGTGCATATTATGTTATGAGGAACAGTAATATTATAGCTAATTCGATCATTGAAATCGATGATAGAGTCTATAAAATCAGTAATTTTTGGTTTGAAGATTGTCCTGTACAAAATCTATTATTATTTTTACCCTTATCAAAAGTAAGTATTCAGTATTGCTATATTCAGTATTGTTATATTCAGTATTGCTATATCCAGTATTGCTATATTCAGTATTGCTATATTCAGTATTGCAATATTCAGTATTGCTATATTCAGGACGACTTATGGTTCCCCAACATGTTCGCCATCCTGATAATGGGTGTCATCTACCTGGCCTTCTCCGTGTTCTTCTTGTGGCTCCGAATCAAGGAGAGGAGAAAGCCCATCAAGGAGAAATCCATCTAGATCAAGAGTTTCAAGTTGAACTGACTATTGACCAACGACCGGGTCTTTCGTAGAGGTTAATTGTTTATGTTCATAAGATTGCTCACTTCAGGTGCAATATTTGTTTTGAATAATGTTAAACTTGCTGCATATTTTTCTAGTAATCAATCTTAAAATCTTGTAGCTAAGTTCTTTAACTTTATACTGTCTTACCCTCCACGGATCTGCAACAAACAAAAATCTTAAGTTTCATCTGTTTGATTAGTAGTTACTAGTACTAGTCTGTTTCTAGTTTCTGTTGGTCTATGAATTGATGATAAACGTTGCCTGCAATGAAGTTTCTTGTAGGTGTAGTGGTGAAAGTGATTGTATTAGAAGAAGATGAGAAACTCAGATCCATGAGTTGACTTGTCATTTTGTCGTAAATAATGCTGTATCGTCTATCGTAATGTATTTGCGATAACATTTACGATTGCTTTTAAAGCAACATTTAGAAGCAGTCTTCAGATATTTTTTTCCATTTTATATAGTGGAATTAGTGGGAGTAATCGGAAAGTTTTTACCATGTAATTGACCGATAAAAATCTATGTATGACCAACAAGATAATAGTTTTTTGGAATAAAATTTCCGACTTCTCCCTATATAAAAAATGTAAACTTTCATTACTATGTGGTAAATATGTACGCCTGAAATAATTATTATTCAGTATTTCCAGTTAAACCTTGAATTTATTCAGATTACAGAATTTAGCAACAACGAAATGCATTTAAATAGATTTTAGATTTCAGGCAAACATTTTTCAGATATTGTATCTTCAGAAATCGTTTATAAATCTTTATCTAAAGTATCATATATAGTTCAATTCGAATTTGTCTCAGCATTTGATCTGACTTCTGAGATAGCTATTAATAGTCCGAGGACTTTGATAGGTTTTTCCTAATTAAATGTTTTGTTTAAACGTTTTGTCAAATATAATGAATTGTGTAGCGAGGTTTGAAGCTGCTGTTTATTGCTCTCTTTATTATAAAGTCGTTGGTTTTGAAATTATCGGACAAATTTTTATAGCGCAACTAGCTGTTTGTACTCACTGAATGATAAATCCTAAACTTCAAAAAATAACTCTGTGTTTAACTATAGTATAATAAGATGGATGATCTAAGAACAGGTTTCAGAAGTTTTTATTCGGATGACTGCCTTCTATCTTGTAAACAGTGCAACAACTGATAACCGTTATGGAAAAGTTTGTGAGTTTAAACTTAAATATAATAATTGAACTTAAATATAATAAATATAATAAAATCAAATATAATAATACTCCCTCACTAAGGCATGTTAACAGTGGGTACAGTTAGCAGTAGACTGTAACACTTCTTCCCTCTCCACAAAAACATAGGGCACAGAAGTTCGTAGCTCTAAAGAAAGTACAGAGGTTCAGTTTCCTGAATACGAGATGAGGATCTGCCTACCTTTTCTTCAAAGCTTCCAGGTGAGGTGTTGTATACAAGATTGCACTGAATTATGAGGTAAAACTTTTAGCATTTATCGTTAAAGTTGTAACCGAATTCTATATTTATGTTTTACTCTCCAAAGTCTGGTTAGTAAGATTATCAACCGGCTACCATTTAATTTCATGTGTCAGCGGCCAAAGCATAATGTTAGATCCGATATTTTCCCAGGAAAATTTCATCATAGATTCAGAACCCTCCTTAATGTTCTAGATAGCTGAACTAGGCCATTATATCGTTCCTAGGAAAGTGCATACCGGGCTCTGTAGTATTCTAGTAATACAGACAATAGAAAGATAGGAGAATAGATCAGACGTTCAACATGACCGTCGCTACTCAATCCACACTTATACTGACATTTCTGATTGCCGTCCTCTACTCTGTTCTTATCAGCTGCTTATTCTTTTGTAGGGGTTATTGTCAAAAGTTCATAATTGGAATGATGTTATGCTACTAGTACTTTTTTACTTTGGCGATTTGTTATCATAGTTGTTAGGTTGAATGAAAATTGAGTACCGTCACATCTATATTCTATACTGAAGCAAATTATCATAGGTAATAAAACTTGTAGACTCTGCCACTTTGATTGCCGACAATCCACCAGCTATCGCAGAAAAGTTATGTTAGGACCGTTATACAGATTGATAACCGAGAGCTGAGAAGAGTTTACTATTGTAAAATTAAGATAATATATTTAAATATTATATATTTGGAATTTCAGACTTAATATGAGAGTGTGATAAGTTTGTTCCTGCATAAACCGGCGGTTGATATTTCATCCGGCCCTTTGTTTGCATAATTTATCAGTATCACGACTGTAATAAAACATTCAAGTGTGATGAATTTTAACATCATTGGAATCCAACGATGTTAGTAATATATCAAGTTTCAAAAAAATGTTTGTTATGGAGTTGGGAAATGCAATATGTGCAACTTGACGTGATGTAGATTTCATTATATTATTTATATTATATCCTAAGATGATCCCTTATGATTCCATGCTTAAATTGCATTGCTGGGTCTATGACACATGTGTATAATACCCCACACAGGACAAATGACAGATGAGCTTGTGGTGGTGTGCACATTTGTTTATTTCAGAACACGTGACGGAATTACTCCAAACTGATAAGTCGCTGTCATACTTATCCGTCAGTTATTATTCCGACGAATATTTGAAGTATTTCGGATTTTGGGATCACAAGAACGAGTTGAATGCAGGGATTTCTACTTTTGACTTTAATTTGATTGAGAGTCGAGGTCCTCACTCGTTAGGGTTGTTCTCTCTGCAGTTTGCAATCTCTTATTCGTCCATTGTTGTTTCTAGCGTTACGTTGAAACTCCAGATATGATATACTTTTAGATACTTTTTAATTACAATTAATCCTAATTCCTAATATTGATATTTGATCTAAGTAAGTACCACTACTGAGTACCTACGTGCCGTATTAAAGACCCACGACATAATGTCGTCATAACTTGACTGATGTCGTCACGACGCTCACCCAACGTAATATTCCTGGCAACCCTCCAAATGTAGAAATCATGAGATACGAGCAGTTGTATACACGTTTGTGTGGGATTGTTCGAAAAAAGGAAGTAGAATAACCTCTTCCGTTTTGCTGCCTCTACATACACATCATTATGTAATCATTTCACTCTCCTCCAAGTCTGCTCTGTACGCACATCAAGCTTTGTAATCATTGAAATTGTTGCAACTTGCATGACGTATCTTAGTAGCTTGGAGCAAGAGTCCATGCTGTTATCACTGTGGCACCGGCCGCAGCTGCTAAAAATGAAAATTGTTAATTTTTCCTTTGTTGTTAGCTGGAATCCTTTGTAGAGTTCAATTACGTGGAATTTGGAAATTAAATTTTGATCCCAGATTTAGTTTGCGTTGCCTCAAAGGTGAATATCACTACCACTAACGCCTAACGTTCCTTTCTTTGAGACACTGCAATTTTTAGAAAATCACCTTACTCGAATATTCCTTTCTTTAGAACACTTGGAATGACACAATAATACACTGTATGAAAGGACTTTAAGCAAAAAATCTACTGTTCTCACGTCAGCCCAGAAGCAGCCAAAACTGCTTAACTTTAAGATTTAAGATTGAGTATTGTAAATTTTTCGTTTTTAATGTTGAGTCAAAGTACGTGAAGGTTGAGTTAGAAGAGTCAAATAAAGTAAATATTAAATTTTTAATTTGTTTGCCTTTTCTCAAAACTCAAAATAAATAACCTCACTTTTATATTCCTTTCTTCAAGAAAATATAAATGTGCATGTATCAATATGAAAACTTACCAACATAAACACGTTCTTTTGCTTTGTATTTATTGACTTATATCAAATGCATACCTGTAGTGAACGGAAAATCCACTGTCACGAGTTTTCGTGCTGTATGCTGCAAAGAAAATATGAAGGTTGAGTAACTGTCTGCCGTGTAAAACTTGATAGTTTGTTTGTGATCAGCTTGTCTCTAATTCCTACTCGGTTATAGTAAGTCAAGTAATCGCGTCGGAAGTTCGTCCAAAGTTGGTCACTTTTGAGTTTTGAAACAACGCAATACTTCCAACTTTTAGAAAATATTTCTGTTTTCAGCTCATATAATTCTTTCAAAGCGTAATTGATTTTAACAATTTTAAGTCCTACTTGTGGTAAATAGTTTCATTGACTTTAAAATATAATCACATAAACAACCTCTAGCCAGCCGTGTCATTTTGCACCAGCTGTCCTCCATAAATACCTTTTTTTTACCGTATCGGAGAGCGAGAAAATCCGGAGATTAATGAACTCTAATTTTTTCACCGCCGTTGCAGGGGGATGAGCAAAATGGCAAGCCACGCCAAGGTCCTGCCGCCCATCATCCAGGACGAGATGCAGAAACGGAGGATGATGAAGCGTGCCACGACGGTGGCGAAGTTTCAGACCAGGGTATTTGTCCTGTACAAACACCAGCTAGTCTACAAGACCAAGGATGGCAAGCAGGTTAGGATTTAAAGATCGTTTGTAATCCTTTCTTGACCTGCTGTTCCTTGCGAACTATATTTAGTTTGCGTTGTTTATTATTGAATTTCTTATATCAGTTGATGAGGGAACAAAAAGGCAAAACTTTTGCATCAATATAGCCATGTCATTTTTCGATTTTTGGAAAAACTTTTGCCATCTATAATGAAACAGGTAATTTTAAAAACTGTATAGCATCTTTCCACACGTTTTCTTCAACTGTAATGACGTATACTTTTTGCAGATAAGAGGAAGTGTTAGTGTCTTGGGTATAAAGATTTGCGAAGATGTGGAGGATTGCGCTTTCAATCGTCCTCATGTTTTCCAGGTACTCTCAATAATAGTATCTTTTGATTTTAGTTCGTTACGATCTCTTGAGATTTTACGATTCATAGTTTCACCATTCTATTTATACAAGGGAAAACTTGTTTGTATTGAAGACTTGTGAAGACGAGTCATCAGTTAGAATAGAATTAACATCAGTGCTGTGTTATCTAGTAAAGTATTATACTTATAGTTGTTACCCTGATTGAGAACCTTGTATATGGTACTTTATAGCCGGTAGCTATCTCTAACGACTAACTCTGCAGGTTGGGTATCTAGAAAAAGGGAAGATGTTCCACCTGTACATCCAAGCAAAAGATCACGACATGAGGGAACACTGGAAGTTTCACATCAGGAAACGTTAGTAAACTACAAATTATCTCTTGAGTAGAATGGGGTGTGGTACTCCTAAATCTGCTATTTGTGTTCAAACCTCGTGTAGTTATAGATACACCTTTACAGACAGTTCTGTACTTCTTCCTATTATCAAATTAGATAAAACATAAATCATTCCGTCTACAATAAAACATGATCAAAAATAGATATGACGCAGCTTTCAACATAAGGTAAATCATTGCACACCATGTCAACTCCTCACCTCGATCTCACTACGACCCTCTCGCAGTGTGCTCCACGTACAACGACCACCGCATGCAGGAACAGTACCATCCCGGACACTACAAGAAAGACCGGTGGAGTTGCTGTGTGAACGACGACAAGAATAACATCGGGTGTCGTCAGGCTTACCGCTACAGCGACCCCCAACCTCTCGGAGCGAGCTCCTCAACAGCTCTCAGTAAGTTTTAACTTTGACGATGTTGGGATGATGAGGAATGAGGACGATTTAATACTGGGAATTTGATAATTGATGATTGTCTTCATTGTTCCAGTGTGATTTAATAAGATCTGATTTGGCAATTGGAAAGACATTCAAGTTATAGATACGTGATTAATTCAAATAAGGGTTGCTAGTTAAATTAGCGATACATACTACTTAAAATAACCACCGCTCGGCTAAACTGAAACATTTCATTTCTCCAGCACTACCGCTAACAAACTACCGCCACAAAACCCCGGTCTTGAGAAGGACCGAACCAATAAACAGAGTGAAGATGCCAAGTGATTGTTACGACAGCGATGAGATAGAGGACGCACTCAAGTCACCCTCCCCCAGCCCTCGATACCCCGACCTAAACCTTGTGGGGTCTCCTGAGAGAAAAAGTTTGATTTTTCATAGTTTTTAGCAATTTGCATAGTTAAATGTATGTTTAACCTTAAGGTCTCGACCTTATCCCTAACCCTAACGACACCAAGCTACCTACAGACATTGTCTACACTAGACTATTGTAAGCTAGTGACAGAGTTACACTACAGAGTCGGTTAACTCGACTTTTTCGTTAGGCCAGCCGCCCAGTACATCCTTGCTGAGCAAACCCAACACTCGACGGTACAGTCGACCGTGCATCCTGCCTGTCGATTCGGACCAGCTCCAGCCGCCGGACTCCCCCCACGACTCCCCACGCCATTCTCCAACTACTACATCTTTCAAGTTCGAGCACAGGAAGTACCAGTTCTTAAGAGCACAGTCGGAAGACCAATCTACTCACTCCGATGATGGTCGCTCTATTTGTAATCCTGGTGCCAGACGGGAATCTGTTTCAGACTTTCGGCCTGCTTACTTTGGGAAGTCTGACGACACCTACCGTAGGTCTTTGCATGGACCGTGCCCATTTTTGTCGTATTTCTGCGACTTAGGTTTAAATTGTCAAGCTTCATGATGTTGCCAGTGGCAACCCCTATCTTTCTAATCGGCATCACGTTTGACACTTGGATACTTTTTCAATAAAGTGCTGTATCACTCTTATACAGTTGTGATACGGAAAAGATCCGATCGAATCTCCACTATCATAAGCGAAGATGAAGAAAGTCCATCTGACAGCGGTACTTCAACAGGCATAATCTGATTTATTGCTCTGTGTGCATGCTCCGTGATATTGATCTGTGCATGCTCCGTGATATTGCTCTGTGCATGCTCCGTGATATTGCTCTGTGCATGCTCCGTGATATTGCTCTGTGCATGCTCCGTGATAATGCTTTCGCTTCGTTTAATGTTGCTGCACAATTCATGTCGATTTATGATACAGTATCTTAATCGCTTGTTGTATAAATATAGCTGTGCGACGTTAAGCCCGCATGTTCTAACTTATTACATTTCCGTTTTTCGCCTTTACTTTCCGGACTCGATTTATTTATTTATATTACTGCGAAATTTCTTATGGGAAAACTTGGCAACAAATTGCTCTCAATATCAGAACTATATTTGGACAATTCTCTGCATGTTCAAGTTTAAAATTTGATTGTGAGTAGCGTGCCTTGCACGCGTGCGCGGCATGTGATATCATTATCATCGTGTCCGAATAACAGAGATTGATTTACCGCAGAATAACGATAAATGCTTATCATCTGCATCTGACGATATAAACATCCTGCTCCTGCCTGTTCATAACAACTGAATCCTGCGTCGCTATTCCGTATGAACATCGCATGTTTATGTCAAACTTTGTCAAACTCAAAGCACTAGTAACTACAATTTGTGTCACGGTGTCCGTAGCTATCAAAACTCGTTAACTTGTTGATATAGCGTATTACTAATGATTATTTACTTTTAGGGATTGTTAACCAAAGGAACCGTAAAAAGGAACAATCAACACACCTGTTAAATCTTCGCAGGTAAAACCCCGCTGAGTAGCAGCTCGATGCGGTACACTTCACGGTACGCGGCAGGCAGACAAGGCAGTTCGATATCCGGTACATCGGAGTCAGCTCCTGATGTTGGACTGTCCATGTCCACCCCTTACTACTGTCCTATAAACACGGGTTTGTCTAGCATACGCTCGATATTTAACTTCTGACAATTGTTTGTATAGAGACGATTGGACATTGTTTGCCCAAAATTTATCCGTCTTAAGCTTTAATTCTATCACTCACCGGATTAGATGTTTTCAGTTCACTTCTTGTCAATGCTACCAAGTCATCTGATAGAAAGTAAAAGCATTTACCCGCAGTACCGATCAAAGAGTTAGGTCACTCCTACTCAATCTCAAGTACGCGGGCTGACGCGGGGAGCGACAGACTGGACTCTGTCGGTGCGATGAGTCACACCTCCCGTCTCGACTCCCAGGGCTCCACCATAGGTTCGAGCTTCTGCGAGAGCATCCCTCGTACAGAGAGCGACTACCAGAGTAGAATAGAGGAGGAGGGGGAAGGTTGCACCGGTCCGGTTTACACCAACTCTAGAATCTCTAAGTTGAGAAGATCTGGAAATTCGATTGAGCGAGACCAGATCGGTAGTCCAGGTGGAACACTGCCGTTGGATTTCGAACTTGATTTAAACGATGAGAGATCCCAAAGTGGCACTTATGTGAACACTCATACCAGATACGCGTGACTTGTTACTTTTTAAACTAATAAGCTTACTGCCAGCACGGCATTGGTTCAGTGCTTATTTCTAATATTTTAGGTAAATGTAGGTTTGGAGTTTAAAGTTTACATCCGACTTTTTCCAGACATTTAGTTGTGGAAATCGGAAGGCTATGATTGATTGACTTGAATGTAGAGTAATGTTTACTATTTGACAACAGCAAGAAATGCACAGCACTAATTCCGAATTCCGATCGATTGACTGGCATATTGTTGTAAAATTGACAATCTTTAGTGCATCCTTCACAGTTTCCATTACATTGAACTGAATTTCGCCTGTACAGTAAGTCTTAATTGAATGCATGGGCAATCTAAAATGTTGTATAAAAAAGTCGCTAATACTTAAGTATTGTTAAAATCATTTGCTGAAAATTTTTAATAAATCGAATTTTGCTTGAAACTTTTTAAAGGTTGATTTTTGGTATGCATTACGTTTTCATTATCGAAGTAGTGATTATGCCGCAGTACTGAATTTATTAATCGATTTATAATTTTTTCGGAACATGATTGCTGACTCCGCTGATAAAATTCATATTTATACTTTTAGGTACTTTTAGGTTTGTTCGGCAATGCTTGCATCCGGGATCTGTGTCAAGCACATACTCCGTGTCCCCCCGAGTTTCTCCAATCGATAAGAGAGTTACTATTGGAAGGAGCGTACCCCGTTACCGGCGGCATGTCAGGATATTGATCCATAAACCTGCTAAGCTCGCTTTTCAGGGCTCCAAGCGACTCGGCTGAGTTAACTGATTTCGGTAGTATGTTCCACAATGATGCAGCTTTAATAGTGTAGAACGACTCGTAGGCAGATGAAATAGAACGCTGTGCTTTGTGTGGAAACTTTGGCGGCTTAATCTTATTCCCAAGACGTTCATTTGTGGTAAATTGGAGTGACATACCATTTATTTATCGATTCCGATTTGTTTTCTGTATTTAAGATTTAGTGAAATTTAAACAGTCGACTTCTAATTATATTAACAAGCTTTTGAAACAATATTTGTTTATTGTTTTTAAAAGGATTACAAGTAGCTTTACTACTTACTTACTTAAACTGCTTTTTCGTACTAATTGCTTGCTGTTATATTTCTATCTTTATTGATGCAAAGTAACAGTCGCAGTATCAATTGCTTATCAATCCCAATACAAACATGACATGTGCAAACACAGCAGAATGGTCCTCTCTACAAGCCATGAAACTTGTGACCCTCGTGTTGCTTGTTGTAGGACAACGATGAACACGCCCTTGCAACATAACAAGCAAACTTGAGATTAACTGTGACTGAACGTGGCATTACTCCAGCAAAATATTCACTTTGTGTTGCACTCCTAGCTGGCCACCTTGAAAAACGTGGTTCACGCACGACGCGCGCGCTAATCAATCTATGTTTTGGAAGCGATAACAAAGTTGTTGCACTAAGTTTGTACCGCGCGTTCCATAAAGTTGCGGTGTTCATGTGCTTATGCTTGGTCACCATATGTATGGACATCTTAGAGGGGGCCAGCGTGTCAAGAATCTAGTTAACAGTAATTTACGGGACATCCAGTGATGTCTCTTGTACATGGGAGTAATATGAAATTGGTCTGAATACACCAATCACTCGTCAGAGCTCTGTGACTTCTTCAGTGACCTCTCGATGTTTCACCTGAAAAAGGCCACGACGAGAGCTTTTCACGTTTTTAACATAATTTATGCAAAATTTTCGAAGTTGTGACTATCGATAACGATGGTTAGATTTATTGTTAAAAATGATCGTTAATGGACCTTAAGAAACTCGATCTGCACTGCCAACTGAATCTTAACGTAGTTAATTATTACTGTATATTTCGGCCTGGCGGTCAAAGTTTATCGTAAAAGACATGACAAGTCAGACTTTCAGGCACAAGCGAACTGAAATTCTAGGAAACAAGTTTTCAAAATGGACCATTTAGTAATTTGCCATAAAAATTGATTCACTATCGAGACCAAGCCCTTGGCCTCATTGAAATTATGGAAGAATATCGGGCACCAATTCAACACAACGCTACGTTCAATGTTCATTACACAGCTCTCATATAATCGATCACATTGTTGTTAGGGTAGTTAGAAATAAAAGTCGTTTTATTGCGGTATGATACATTTATCCATTTACATGTGTGTTCTTACAGCGAGACGGGAACATTGTAAGACAATGATAAAAAAGAAATAAACACTACTCTCTCTCTCTTTATCACAAAACCAAGCTGTAGTCATGACAGTGTCACGTGACCTGCCGATCGTAACATCCAATCCAACACAGACTCCGTGACACATCGCTAAACCACAGCAGTATTGATTGTCCAGACCACAAGCCCTCATATAAGACGATACATTACTTGCAAGATTGTGCCCTGGCTTGAGTTGACATGTTCTACCGCACTGCCCTCGCTCACTGGTTAGACAGTAAATCTGCGATTTAGATAGCTCCATCAGCATCTTTATCTTCGTTAGCAAAATATACTCCTTTTATCAATAATTTAATATGTCCTCAAACGGTATATAGAAATGACGAACATATTTATGGAAGAGTAAGTATGATTCGTCAAATTGAGGAGTGCGGAAAATATCGTATCATATATGGGAGTATTTATATAAGAAAATAAACGGTTTATCATGTGCAGTAAAAAAATTGTGCAGAATAAGACATATAAAAATAAATTATGTATCAAACGAAATAAATCAGATTGCATCAATCATCAGTCATTTAGTGTTAAATCATCTCAATCGACTCGAAAAACAGAGTTTTTCCTCCTCGACTGTCTATTCATTTCGTCACATTCACCTCGTCTTCTTCCCCCTTATCTTCATCTCTCTTCATTTCACCAACTTCTTCATCACAACATCACGCAGGTAACTCTCCCTAAGTTTCGACAGAAGATCAGAACATTCTAGAAGGATCTAGATGCGCCTAGTTTCACGTGCTGGAATCCTCAACCTTGATGAGAGTGTGGTTGACTTCCTCGTTGTTGAAGTGAGAGCCCTTGTTCTCCAACTTGACGTGAGTCATGAAGGTGCTGCTCCGCCAACCGTACCGTCGCACGAGCATGGTAGCTACTATCAGCAGCAATACTATTGCACCTGGGAGTGGGAGATGGTAAGAGCATGGTAGCTACTATCAGCAGCAATACTATTGCACCTGGGAGTGGGAGATGGTAAGAGCATGGTAGCTACTATCAGCAGCAATACTATTGCACCTGGGAGTGGGAGATGGTAAGAAATACT
>JH152783.1:0-14554 GCA_000226015.1 Mnemiopsis leidyi | reverse complement strand
GGGTTGACTTACAGGGTTGAGGTACGAAGGTGTAAAAGTTTGAAGGGAATCAGGGTTGACTTACAGGGTTGAGGTACGAAGGTGTAAAAGTTTGAAGGGAATCAGGGTTGACTTACAGGGTTGAGGTACGAAGGTGTAAAAGTTTGAAGGGAATCAGGGTTGACTTACAGGGTTGAGGTACGAAGGTGTAAGTAGTGCCGCTCGCGATCTTTCCCTTGTTCAGGTTTATCGTGTCGAACGGTTCATACACTGGCGTGTCTGAAACAAGTTAACTTTAGCCCGCCAAATATTTACCGACTTTAAAAAACGATGTCAGATTGGAGAGAAATGTATTAATAACAGTTTAAGTTTTCTGGAAAAAAAACAAGAGTGTCGACAGAGCGAGTTTCAACTTCAGGATTCTGTCCAGAGTTGAAAAACCTTACAAGACCCAGCTTTGATGCCAGGATTTCCAGTGTCAGTAACATTCAGTACCCGGACTAATTGAACCAGGTACTCGTCTTAATTTCAATCTCAGTTCCGTGTTTGGAGATACCTTAAGAGGTCCCTCTAAAAAGTGACCCGACAGCCCTAGAGCCCACGGCTGCTGATCAGGGGTCATGCACTGATATCAAGAGGTAACGCAGCGCTGCAACTCCGTCTTATAGCTGTAAAGATTAGACATGGTGCCTTGCTGGGTTGTCTCTCCCTCTCTCTCTCTTGACACGGCGGTCCCTGACTCATGTCTCTCTCTCACTTTACTGGTGAGCGGGTCTTGATGAGCTGTTTAGCAGCTTCCTGTCAACGAGTAGTCCACACTCCCGTACCAACCGTGGTACCCAACACGGAATAGTATTTGTAACAGCGTAACAACGTAACATCATCACAAGTTTTAACTTTACCTCCAACACGGAATAGTGTTTGTAACAGCGTAACAATGTAACATCAGCGTAACAATGTAACATCATCACAAGTTTTAACTTTGTCTCCAGCTCCGCACACAATCATATTTTGTCAGATGTTTAACTAGTTCAAACACGATACAGCTGAAGTCACTGTTCATACAGTCAAGTTGGAACCGTAACTGACCGATAATAGGCGGGAAATCATCGGGTTATATAAACAAATAGACGAACATTAAACAGTCGAACAAACAAACAAACAAACAAACAAACAAACAAACAAACAAACAAACAAACAAACAAACAAACAAACAAACAAACAAACAGATAAAGTTAATGGAGAGTAAACTTACCGTCTGGTCTGGTGTAACGATATCCCCCCGACAGTCCGACTACGACAGGGTGGGTAACGTCAACTATATCTGCCACACTTATTGGTACCTGCAACAATTCTAATGTAGAGTAGTTGTAAGTATTTTCATTGTTCAATTGTTTTCTCTTTATTTTACAGCGCTTCGTTGAGTAAAAAATAGACCCAGAATAGTCATCAGGGCAATCATATAAGTTTCAGTCATTATTTTAGAACGGTTGAAACTTTTTACAAGCACAGAGGTTCCAAGAATTCGGACTTTCGAAGTATGACATAAATAATTACATAAAAGTTCTCACTGGGTAAACTGGATGAGAAAAGTGATGATCTTTCCCACATTAGGAATATTCTCACGGTACCGCCCATTTCCCTCCGATCGGTATCAATCAATAGAGTTGTCTTCAACCGACATTAACCAGGTAAATGCGACACTTTGTCTTAGCAGATTCTTATCTGTCTAAAAATCTAGCCATCGGTGGGGAAACTGTCTAATTTATACAGGAAGAAGAGACCAGAAATTTCAAATGACTGTCAATAATCACGTTAAATTGGGCCGATAAAATCTTGACTGACTGTCAATAATCACGTTAAGTTTATCTGATAAAAGAATATTCCCAGGACCCTGACTCACAGAGAACCATGAAGACAGTCGGCACAAAGCGGACAGCCGGGGAAACCCAGAACATATGTACCGTGTATCTGAGTATGTACTGAAGTAATCAGCTGAAAATAGAAGATAGTGTGTAGACTGTAGGGGCCGTGTGTGGTGGCAGCAGTACAGATGGTATATTTGTACTTGTTTAAAAGAGAGGGATAACTAGTAACCAGTGTAATGTGGAGAGAGGCAGGGTCACTGTTGGAGTAGGTAATATGTCAACACGACCAGTACACATTTGTGTACACTTTCTACTCCAGTACAAGGAGGTAGGTAGCGAGAGGGAGGGAGAAATAAACAGAGTTAAGCAATGCAATCCTGGTTACCGCTTACAACTTCTCAACTCTTGTGGTAATGCTAAATGTAGGTCAGGGTCGAGTTCTCAACTCAGGACTCTGATGGTAGCCATTACATGAGCATCAGACGTGGGAATGAATATCTCATTGTGGGCATCACGGAGATTGCCATCTCATGATTGGGTCTTTTGAAACGTCACTGACCAAATCAGTAAACCACGTAATTGTGCGGACCAAAATCTAATCTGCCAAACCTAAATATTCCCCTACGATAGGTGATAATAATCAGTCGAGATATAGCGGGGAGATTTATACAACTTTTGGATTTTTGCCAGATGTTTGTCGTGGGGAAGTTTATAAAAAGTATGGATATTTGCCAGATGTTTGTCGTGGGAAGGTTTATACAAAGTCTGGATATTTGCCAGATGTTTGTCGTGGGGAGGTTTATACAAAGACTGGATATTTGCCAGATGTTTGTCGTGGGGAGGTTTATACAAAGTCTGGATATTTGCCAGATGTTTGTCGTGGGGAGGTTTATACAAAGTCTGGATATTTGCCAGGTGTTTGTCGTGGGGAGGTTTATACAAAGTCTGGATATTTGCCAGATGTTTGTCGTGGGGAAGTTTATACAAAGTCTGGATATTTGCCAGATGTTTGTCGTGTGGAGGTTTATACAAAAGTCTGGATATTTGCCAGATGTTTGTCGTGGACGTACCTCTTTGTATATGAACTTGATGGTGCCGTCCTTGTGGAGCTGAGTTTGGAAGGTGAAGTAGCCGTCTGAGGACGCGTCCTCTGCTAGTAACATTGTACTCCACTGTACTATAAACATGTCGTCTGAAATTATGTGCACAATTATACACCGTAATTATGGAAATCTTCCGGAATAAAAAAAATTCTTCCAATTAAAATGTTCGATTGACGTAAATTATTGACTTTCGTTCACCAACGCTATCAGAGCTTTCTTGCTGAGATTCTGGATTCGAAATCCGGTTTACTCTTGAACTTTAATAAAAACAATGGATGGTAATATGATCCAATTACTCTTCAATGAAGAACATGACGCCTCAAAAGTTCAATGGAACATTTCAATTACCAATAGGTCGATAAGCTATCAGTGTGAAAATGATCTCACGGAATCCAAGTCCAAGGCTCTTTTGTTTGCAGAATTTACTTTGATTTAATGAACCGTACAACAATGCCATTCATTTTATCCTCTAATTTCATTGTAATTGTTCGAATTTTCTACATCAGTCAATGTATCTAAAATCTAGAAACTCATGGAACATAATTAAGGGTTCACCCTTGTCTGTGACATTTGATCCAAGACAATGCTTATAATTTACAAACCGGCGTTTACCGGACCGGAACCAAACTGGGAGGTGAGAAGCCCTAAACATTCACAAGAAATTCACAAGATACCAACCTTATCTCCCACTCTGAATGCGACACAGGTATGTAAAGATAGGTTAGCATTGCTATAGCTACACAGGTACGTCTCCCCGAGATACGTATCTCGTAGACGTGACAATGCGGGGAGTGCCGGTAAATGTTCCTGGGTTGCCGGGTAACGCCCATACCAGGTCTAGTACACGGAGAGTCAAAGTATGCTCGCTATTTTTACATGTCAAGCCTGAGAGAGGAAGCCAGACCGGGCGTCGCACAACACCTATTACACCTACCGTCCATCCATTGCACGTGTGTACCGAGGTTATTTTATCTGAAGTGAAGTCATTGCACGTGCAATTAAAACTGCGCACCACTTACCGTCTTGATGGATCCGGATATCTTGAGTTGGATCTGTTTCTCGAGGCGAGAAGTTTGCCATTAGAGGTGACACGTACTGCGTCTCGAAGGGCCGCTTATAGGGTTCTCCTATCATTGATATGAAGCCTGTAAATAAGGTTAGTTACAAAGTTGGATAAATAGTATAGTTGGGAGGCTTCAACCGCCGAGAGCTCAGCAGCGTCTCCCTTTAGATGTTTCCATTTCAACAAGGCATTTGATATATCCGGCAAAGCTGTTAACGGCGCTACTGCGCCTCTGCGAAATTTAAGTCTTAAACTCTCATGTGCTTTCTGTGCGTTAATAATTTTACAGTCAGTAAATTCAAATTCTTGCAGGCCTTTAAAAGACATCACACCCACTTCCTCATTAGAATGAGTTACAGAAATTGTTGCATACATGTCAGCACCCTCTGTTAGACGTGTCTTGTCAGCGGGCCCAGATTTACACTGTCACCGGGTGACAGTGGTGGTAAACTAACGATGCAGCTAAATAATTTCAAAGACGACAGTCCTCTCTAATTGAACGTTGACTAAGAGGAACAGTTTTACAAGTATATTACGGGATCTTGACTTAACAGCACGAGATTGTGTGTTGTCAGAACCGGTTCAATCCAATTAAATGTTGAACTGTAACTGTGTTGTCTACATAGTGGAGATTAATTAGATCGGGGCAGAGAAGAACTCTTCAACACTAGATATCACATAGAGGAGTATTGGGGACAGTACAGGTAAAACAGTTTACAACATCTTATGTACTTACACTACATTTAGAGAAAGGGTGTGGACCAATCAGCAGCCTGCGTGACGGTCATGTGACTCACATTAGATAATCTCAACTGTCATCTCTAACGGCCTCCTCTAAACCTAAGCACTCATAAAACCAATAAACCGAGGTCCGCCTCTAATGTTACAGTTCCGCGGACACGTGACCAAAATTTTCTCATCTTAGCGATTGTTTACCTCTATTTCATGGAGTCAAGAAATAAGAGATATTTTAAAAAAAGGGCCACTATAAAGGGTAGAAGACCATGAGATGGAACACTGGGTGACTTCCTACAGACCCCAGCTGACAGCTGCAGTTCAAAGTGCTGTCAGCATTGTCAGCCTCGTGTTTCCTGGGCAGTGTTGGGGACCTGCCAAACCGGAGTCTACTCGGCACCACACACAGACAAACACATGTACAAACATGTGTACCGAGTGTAGATCTAGTGTAATCTTCTTGTCAGACAAACCTCCCTTTACTACTCTAGTTCTAGCTACCCATCAGTTAGCAGTAATTCTGAATGTGCCAGATACACATAACCCAGCCTATCTGTCCGGTATAAAAGTAGGTACCATCCAGTACTTGGGATAAGTAAGTGTAGTGCAGTTCCTACACCCAGTTTACACGCACATTCCCCAGACGGTAGACACCGAGTAGAACGATCTGGTTCGGTGCCAGTTAATCCCACCCTGACTTGTTGACATGTACGCTGAAGTTCAGGTAAATTTCACTCCAGATGGAGGGTCGGGAGATCGGAGGATGTCGATACATTTACAGTGTGGCATTACTGCCAGACACAATACCATTGTGGAGTTGCAGGGACGGAGACTCTTACTAGACACTTGGTCGCATATCAATACAGTCGTACTGTGTAACTTTTCTTCGGTGATATTTTAGATATCAGACGAGGAAATTATTAATATTTCTACTGTGTGGTATTCAAAATTTTAAATGTTTCATTTTAAACACCATAACAAGCCACCGCTCGCACTTTTTCTCAGTCGAACAGAAAATACACTATCAAGATTCATGAAGGCAACATGAAAATCCCATTTGCAAGTACAATCTCACAGACACGCACTCTACAGCCCATCAAATCAGTCAATCCAGGGCTGACCGGAAGAAAATAATGTCTTCTTTCTCACAGCCGAAATCATTCAAATGTAACGCTAAGTTTCATGTTTGAGTGATGACGTTACCTAAGGAAATATCCAACGTGCCTGAATTATAAAACAGTTTTTCAGTGTGCATGGAGTAATTAAACAATAAATTTACAAATCACAAGATGGGGCTGATGTCATCAGAATATCAGCCTGCCTGGCTGTGGTAGAACTACTTTTCAACTAATGGATCCCTCCTCCTCCCACTCTCCCCCTCTCTCAATAGTCTCTATTTAGCTCCGGTACGTTTGATGGATTTCTCGGGTCAAAGTGTCTCCTCCCAGTCCATTATGCGCGGGGCTGGGGTAACAGTTTACCGGGGCGGGACATGTCACATATATTACATTTACCTTACTTATTTATGTACAAATGTACAATTAGACATAAGACTGGAGGGCGATGAACGGCAATATTTCATGTGTATCGCTTGAGCGAGTTTGACCAGTACACTTACAAAAGTACACCGGGACAACTGAAGTCAACAATTAGAGATTTGAGTTGGGACGGGGGAGCGGGTTTGAGGTGCCAGAAGTCTCTCTCCCATGAGCTGGCCCTGTGTTCTATTGGATTACCGGAGTAACAAATACCATTTGAAGTGCCACTGAGACATTAATAGGGGAGGTGCTGTGCCCCATTAATCCCGAAATTGGGTTATATGTCCACTTATGTGTCAAGAGAATTGTCGAGAAATAACAGTCATATTTTAGGACACCACCACGTCCTTGGTCACGTGGTATGACAGGGAATTAACCCGGCCCAGTTTGGCGTATAAATATATAATTTCGGATCGATTCTGTTGCAATTGGAACTGGGGACTAAGGAGATCTATTTATAAACGGTTGAAGTAAGCGTAAAGTTGAGAGTTTTTATAAGCTAGCATTTCAAACTAAAAGTTTGTTTACAACTTTTGACTTGACCTTTATATGCACTAGGGCAGTTTGCTTTTAGAAATGAAGAAAATGGGTAGATCGTAGAAGATCTGACAACGACATTTGATAATAATTTACAAGGTTTGTTTGAGACTCACCCTGAGTTGTGACTGAGACTGTAGATATCTTTTCTCCGTAAAAGGGGAAATCGAACGTCAGATTCCGTCTCTGAAAAATAGACAGAGTTACAGTCCCTGCCTACCAAGAAGGGAATCAGAGAGAGGAGAGAGAAGGGGTTGACTGGTGTTAGAGCGACCGGAATTTTAGTGATGTTGAGTAAGAATGACGGAATTGTGAACGAAAGGGTTGAGAAATGTCTACTGAGAGTGATATGTCTGGGTTTGTCAGACAAGAATTTTGGCAATAAGTCTGGTTTCTGAAGTCAGGATCAAGACAGAGCGAAGTGCGAACATTGAGATGACCATGAAATGCTAACAGTCTAACTAAGATCGGTAGTCTAAGTCACATGCTAACAGTCTAACTAAGATCGGTGGTCACATGCTAACAGTCTAACTAAGATCCGACCGATTAGACTGGGAGGCTGCATCTCTCCTGGGTGGGGGTCTCCCTGGCAGACCGTCAACTAAACAGCAGCTTGCTTGTTGGCCCGGTCTAGATTAGTTCCACTGTTGTCAGTCTATAGAGCAGGTCGGAGGCGAGTTGTAGGGTGAAGGGTACAAGCATTGCAAGCAGGGACGAGGTATACATGTAGAAAGATAGGACCGATTTAATTAATTAACGGATGAAGACCCTCGGATCTGGATTTTTCTTTAGTTACGCCATATGTATGCAAGCAAGACTCTTCTACTTTGTATATTATATGACACACTATCTTCTATGTTTTTATTGCATGCAGTCTATTTTTTATATATGTGCTCCGCGCCGACGGAGCAGTTAACTCACTGCAATACACTACATGATGCTCCGCAGCTCCGACAGTCAATACGGCGTCAACTGGCCCACTCCTCAAAACGCAACATTTTTACTGAATCGGGTGTAATGGAAACTTGGAGAGCCGTGCTTTATGAGACATATCATCACAGCGTAGAGGGACACGAGAGCTGTATAGATCAAGTTGGGTCCATGAGGTCTGAGTTTGATAAATATTGTTTTGAAAAGGTGCAATTACGTCTCCATTAACGCGTGATGTAATGAATCGTCCTTCTCTTGAGGATCAGACAAAGGGGCCTAAGAGAGAGAAAGAGAGAGAGAGAGAGTGTAGCAGAAACTTGGCCCCAGAGAGATGCTATTTTAAAATATCGGGGAACTCTAAAGTTAATACGATTACAAGCTTGTTTACTTAGAGGACAGAGCGTGTTTGTGTGTGTGTTGGTGTGATCGTTTACACTGCAGAACAAGGAAGTAGTCATTCACTGAAGGTGAAACTCAATTTTCACATCAGGAAATGTGCTTGCAGGCGGGCAGGCACTTCGATGGACGGTGATTTAATAGTTTGGACCGTTGTGTTGAAGACCGGTGTAATATTATGGCCATGCATGATAGATGTTTACAGTTAAATTAGCAAAACAAAACAATCCTCTATCGACTATTATAGATGCATTTCAGGCATTTATCACTAAATACAGAGCCATATTTGTGAGCATGAGAGTGTTCCAGCATTGGGAGGTAGATACTCTTTACATTTTACAATTTTAAAGTTAAAATAAAAAGATGTGCACAGCAGTCTGCGATACTCCTGTAAAACCACATCAATTGGATATGATGGTTACTGTTAAGAAGAGTTAAAAACGTAGCAGACATACCGAGAAGGAGAGATATACAGTGCTGAGAACTTCACTTTTCACATTCATTGACGTGTAGTTGGAGCTCCTCAGCTCAATCCAATCACTGTCGTCAAGGTCGAATACCTTGTGATACCATTTGAAATCTGCTCCAACCAGCACTGTCAGCACGTTAAGGTCTGCAGGTTAGAATGTGGTTAAAAATAACTTCAATTTGAGGGTAATACGGTACAAGAGGTTATTCAAAGTATTCTAGAAGCAAAGCATTAAAGAATTATCTAGTCAACACTGAACAACTTACATAGCATTAAAATGATCCGGTGTAAACGTGTCTGCATTCCAATAATCGCCATTTCTACCTAATAGTTGTTTTTACACAATTAGTCAAAATTCAAATTATCATCATAATAAGAATATCTGAGTAGGTATAAACAGTAGCATGAATCAAAACTATAGGGCCGGTAGCTCAATTGCTAGAGCACTCATCTAGACAATGCAGAGGTTGTTGGATCATACCCGACTCGGCACGGTGCTGGTCCATGAATCTTCTGAATTGACTATCAGTGGAAATCGTGTCCATTCAAATATCTGCTCCTTACACATCTTGTAGCTTGGTTGATCCTTCGGCCCACCCTCAACATAACACACCCGTTACAAATCAGTGCAAACTGAGCTTGCTCAAATGAGGAACTGAAAAAGGTCCCCTCCCCACTTTAAACCACATGAATAAAAACTGGCATTGCAATAGAATTTCGTGCATGTAGACCATTATTTTTATATCCATCGTTCAGATAAAATGAACTACTATTTCAACCTAGTACTGTCAAAATGGACATAATTATTTATATTTGTATTTGTTACACCTGCACCAAGGCTTTTATAGTTATACTGAAGGGGTTCCTCGAAGATTCTAGATCCTATAACCGCGACTCTCCTCAGTTAACCCTCAGTCACAGTTTCCTGGTCATTCGGCTGAGTCACCTGAAGAAGATTGCATAGACAAATGCCCTTAGCTGTCATTGGACAACATTATTTTTAAGGATATCACTTTGGTAATGACTGACCAGAATAATATGTATGCCTGCGTTATATTTAAATATTAATATGAATAATTAAATATAACAAAGGTCGGAGGTTTCACCATAATCTCATCTTAAGTTTTGCCCTAACATTTGCCAATCATTTTTGCCAATTATTTTGAAACAGTTTGCTGATATAGCAATCTTAGGGATTTATAAACTCTTTTTCTGCCGGGTGGTGTAGTGGTACTAGCACTCGCTTCCCACGCCGAAGACCGGGTGTTCGAAACCCGTCCGAGGCAGGCAGTCCAGGCCGCCAAGCTGTGATTGGTACAGGATTTTTCCTGGAATTTAATCTCGGAGGATATCAGTGACGCGAATCCCACTTCGGTGTAATGTCTATTCCATTCAGAATGAGTTTGAACTTGCATATCAGGGGATAATGAATTCTGCTTGGTACTCACCAGCTCCTTAAGATGTCCGTACACGGAATATTTCGGAAGTTGTACAAGTTGAATTTTTTTTTCTGCAATCTTTAAAAAGTCTTGAGTTTTATTCTAAAAAGGTACAATGAAACCTGCTCGTTGCCTCCTCGTTTTAAGAGGAATGTTCCCATATTCAAAGCTGAATGGCTCTAAGCCAAGTCATTACTGCAGATTTTCTGCGGTCACGAAATTTTATTGTTAATCACATTGTTTTGGACAGATGAAAGGGAAGTATATGTTGTGATGGAAAATTGACCATGAACTTGCTGGAATTCATGAGAATTTCAAATGAATCTTGCCAATTTTTGATGAACTCTTGAGAATGTTCAGAAGACTGCACCAAAAAATCGCAAAATTATGCTTAAGTCCTGGTGAAGTTTACCCATATTCACACAAAGTCCCTTATAAACTGGGGAATGATTTAAAAGCATTTTATTAAGTACAAGCCAAAAGTAAAGTGTACACCGAAGGCAGGCCTGAAAAGTGGAAGACTACAGCAGGATATGAGAGCCTTCTCCAAATCTTGCCTGCATTTTTAACCAAAACTGTTGGATTTTGATTTAAAAACATGAAATATCTAGTTGTAGATAGATTGTTTTGACTTCTTGGAAGAAGAAATCAAGGAATACAATCCCAACTACTGCAAAACATGATCACATAATTGCTATAAGCACTTTCGTAAGTGCAGCAGTGTAATGTTGCCCTGGCCACCCCTGCTACACTGGAGGGTGCTGTCATAAGGGGGTGCCAAATCCTAATGAAAATATGGGACAATTTTGCAACATTAACTGCGCAACTAGGAAAATCGCGTGTTTGGTTTAATTTAATTACTTAACTATTTATTAAGATTTTTCAGCCATATTTTCACAAATTGCTCCCAGTATGCCCGTATACCAGGGGCACTACTCAGATGCGCATTTTCATTACCAAGGGGAGCCATATTGGCTAGACCTGCAATGTTACGCCACTGTGTAAGTGCGGCCATATGTGATCAGACATGTAATGTATATGATAAGATACAGCCCCAGATAATCTAATCCATTTAGTCAACTAAGACGCCATGGTTGTTGTGAAAGGAGACTAAAAGTATCCAGGAACATAAATGGTCGGTGGGGATTTAGACCCACTTAAATCACTTTAACACAGTGCCCCTCATTAATCCATCCTGTCACCCAAATTATTTGTATATATGTAGTGTTGAAAATATTAAAACTTTTACAGTGAATTGCAGAAATTGCAATAAACAATTTATGACCTATACTGTCGATGATATAATACTTGGCTGAAATAAAACAGATCAAAAGTTGGGCAAATCTTCATAGGTGGAGATGGCAATAATCATTTTGGGTGAGGGGCGAAAATTGCCAGCATTCTGATTATTTTATAAAGTTTTGATACCTATGTTTGACCCAACAGGAAAGTGTCATGAACCCTCAAATACCTAATTCTGGCCCCTTAATCCTTATCCATAACTGTTCTCTGCAACACATTTTTCTGTCTATAACTTTACAAGTGTAGCCATGTGGCCGAAGATTGAGTCATGTAAAAACGAATCCCATGCAACAATGGCAGGCATCTATTGAGAAAAGATTTAACCACCAATAACCAACCCCACCACATTTTGGTGGCCAAAAATGATGACTTCCACGATCTCTGAGGGTGAAGCAAGATCTTATGGTGAAGTAAGATGACAATTCAAACAAATTATACAATTCGAGTATACAATTCTGAACCTTACCCTTTGAATTCACACGAACACCTACTATTTTTTAGAATATTATCACATCTGGAGCACCTAAAACAATCGACATAGAACCTATGGTGGACATTGCAGTCGAAAACGTTACACGGCGAAATGATGATTGATGAGGTGATCTTTATAAAATACTGTTAAGCATGATACGAGGCACGTTATTCCAAGGGTGGTGTAGAAATTTGTTAAACAGTTAATTGAAACATTTCATCTCTCAATCACTGGCACAAGATATGAGAGACGCAAGACTTCAATGGCAGCAAGAACCTCACTTGTAAGTTTTAGCAATGACATGTTCTGGAAGAGTATACGATCATACAATTTAATTACCAGATGATAACGTAGATATTCTCAGCTCAGCATTAGATCAAAGAAGTCAACATATAAAAATATTAAAATTCAATATAGCAATTTCCCTATACAAAGAATTGAATAAAACAACTTCATCATGTTATGAAAAAGTACTAAGGAATATTAAAATATAAAAAAACATAACACAAGTACAACACCTGGACTATGGATAGTGACTAATCAATTTTGCAATTAACGAGATTATATCCGTCTACCGTTCAAATGAAATTTGAGCTGCGAGGATCGCGGGTATGACCGCGACAAATTTACAAACAAATACGCGTCTTTCATATCATACAAATTGTAAATTCAAAATTGTGGTCACTGTCATGGTTCGGTCGCAAGAATTGCTCTAACCAGAGCCTTCTTGCGCCGCTCGCATCGCGTAACAGCCGCCGTGCGTTGCTCCAACCAAAGCTTGACCAGATTATATCCGTCTAACGCTCTAACGAAACGATCGTGAGTCGGGTATCACCGCGACAAACCAAAGCCCTAGCCCATTTGCGCTGCACGTGTGGCATAGGCACATGATAAATTGAAGTTGCAAGTATTAGCTGTTCATCTTTGCCTGACTCAACAGGCGATGCGCGTCTAGAATTGACAGCGCATGATGGCCGCGACAGTAGGTTATTAACCTACAATTGCCTGACCTGCTGCCGCGAAGCGACAGCCCCCGCCCATGAAGCGCGCGGCGGCCGGCGCGGCAGTGTAATTTGATTTGAATTGAAAATGGGCCGCAACACAAGGCAAGTTCATACAACTATTTATTCGCTATACTAAGCCAACATAGCCCTAGTGGCTGCGCTCGCGCGTCCGTACTAATTTCGCGCTAAGCCCGCACGGGGATATATGTTTTTAGCAAATTATATTTATAAACAACAAACAACTCATTGACGAGATGATATCCGTCTAACGTTCTAACGAGGAGAGCAGAAAACTGCGAGCCGCGCGCGGGTCGGGTAACATCTCGACAAACAACTCAACGGGCGATGCGCGTTTAGAATTTCTTCGCCAGGCCAGAAATGCAAATGCGTGTGAGCGCGTGATGGCCGCGCGACAGTAGGTTATTAACCTACAACAAACAACTAGGTGTGCAATTTAATTTTTATTTTAATTTCACATGTTTTATATAACCAGGTGCGCCTGACGCCGCACGTGTCGGCTGCTACGCAGCCAGTAATCGCGAGCAGCTGGTGAAGCTAGAGGTGGCTGGAATTATAATTATATTTTATTATTCTAGCTGCGTAGCATCTGTTTAGGTGAAAGGAAGCTTAACCCTGCAGAATCTGTTAGATGTAACCCTCTTGCACGTTTTATTTTGACAATCTATAATTCCTTTATATGGGGGAAACTGCTGTCTCATATAATATTTTTATAAATGTTGTTGGAAGCAAGAACCAACGTGTTTTTACACACTGTTGCTTGTACAATGTACAGCACTGCCATATATGGCCAACTTGCAACCGGGGTGTCTGTGATAATGTTAATTGGGGGTTGTGAGCAAGCAAACGCAAAGCTACTGGATCTGGCATGTGAATCAATCAGTGGACCGGTTGGAAAATAAGGCGAGGGGACTGGAGCGGGAATTGAACCCACGACCTCCAGTAATCCAGACTGTTGCTATAACCACTAAGCTACCCAGGCCCTGCTCTCCTTAATTTTACCGACCAGGTCTATTATCGATATCACAGCTGTACATCCAATTCACTTGCTACACGGGGTGACTGTGTGTGTGTAATGTAAATGTTGTTGGAAGCAAGAACCAAGTGTTTTTACACACTGTTGCTTGTACAATGTACAGCACTGCCATATATGGCCAACTTGCAAAAATAATATTTTTATTCTACTTTACCTTTTACAGAGGATACAGGTAAAACTTTCATAGAGCCATGTAACTGTAAATGCTTAGTATATACTATCAGTATGTAGTTTGGTTTGTACATTAATTTAGTTGCATTATATTTGGATGATAAAGAGCTTTTGGGTCAACGAAATTGAGAAGTGTAATTAACCTTTTATGTTTCGATTTCATAATTTTTTTATTGAAAACTTCACAATTGTAATTAGAACATTTTGCATCACAATATAATTTCAGACTAAATAATTTATCAATATAAGAAGCTGCTCATGTGATGCAGGGTGCATCCAGTAAGAAATACATTCTTTTGATGGGGCACCCAACTAAAGCCAAATTTATAGAATATAATTGGTAATCATATTAAAACCAATTCAACTCAATGAATAATTTCAATCAAATCATATGTCATAACATTATTAATCCTACAGTATCCAATTATGCAAAAATGCCCCAGACTCAGGTTCTACAGCTGACTACTCTTGCTGAGAGGCGTTCGAGAGGTGAT